>PVJX010036648.1:0-17448 GCA_004027295.1 Dolichotis patagonum | reverse complement strand
AACAAAAAGAAAGGCCTCCAAGAAGATGGCCTGCCAGGCACTGCCCCACCCAACCTCGTGAAATGCCCACAGCCGAGTTGCCAAAAGCAGTTTAATTTTTAAAGAAAAGACTGCCTCCATAGCCCGGCCTGCATCTCAGGGTGGCCGTCTCAGAGTCCTCGTGTTCCCTGGGCTGCCTGGACCCTTGGCCCAGAGAGAGGAGGCAGGGTGGTTGCACACTGAGGGCAGCCACCCCCTCACCCCACTTTTCCGGGCTCGGTCACCTCCCCCAGGCCTGTCCCATCCCTCCCTCTGCCCAGCAGGTAGAGGCACCCGTCCAGCATCACAGTGGTCAGTTTCTCCTCTGTGCTGGTGGCGAGGCTACGGACAGGGTGACACCCAGGCAGGGTGCACAGGCCTGGCCAGGGCATCGGGAATCCAGGCGCCTCTTGATGGCTGACAGTCTCCACAGGTTTTGGGGTGCAGTTTTGCAAGGACACCACCTTCTAGAAAGTTCCAGGGCTCAGGCACAACCCAGCACCTGGGCGAGTGACCACAGAGGGGCCAGCAGGGCCCCACCACGAAGACACAGCCCAGACACGTGGTCCTGCGGCCCGCTTCAATGGCTGCTCCTAGCGACCGCAGCACTTGGCCCGCCTGGCGGACGCCTGGCTCAGCCGCAAGGCTCCGGAGTCACCCCTCGGGCTGGGGTCCAGCCTGGCCACGTCTCTCTGCAGCAGCTCCTGGGCTGGGAAGACAGAGGCCACGGGTGGGCAGAGGGTGGGCTCCCCCACCCCACCACCAGCCTGACCCCTGACGGGCGCTGGCACCATCCAGAGCCCCATCTCATAGCTCCGCGCCCGCCCTCAGGGGCCGCCCACTGGGTCCCCAAGCCCCCGCCCTGCCCGTATGGCCGTTCGCAGTCACTCACCGACAGCACTGAAGACCTCAGACACCTGGTGGTTCAGTCTGGCCGAGGTCTCCATGAACAGCAGCCTTCTGCCCTCGGCGAACTCCTTCGCCTCCTGGGGAAAAACCGGCCTTTTTGTGAGTGTCCCAAGGGCGCCCGGACGCCCTCTAACATAAGGACCCAAGGGGCAGCCGCAGCTGGCAGAAAGCAGTCAGGATCTTGGCCCACAGGACCAGGCCCAGGCCAGCGAGAGGACGGTGGACGGGGAGGGGGCGCTCTCAGGCAGAGGGTCCGGACAATGAGGAGGGCAGCTGTCCACCTCCAGCTCCTCCTGCCTCCGGGCCCGCTCTGCACATGTGGCAAAAGCCACATGGCCAGAAAGGAGGGGACAGCCATGGGCCACCTCCACACTCCAGAATCCAGGGCTCCCATGAAGGGGGCCCCGGTGCAAACCCCTAAGGCCCCCAGGCTCCCTGCAGAGAGCAGCTCCAGGCACCCCCAGAGGCTCCGATCACGTGATGACACAGCTCGGCCATGACGTGGAGCTCAGGACCCCTGTGCCTACCGCTCTCCTCACCTGGGCCACTGCGTCTGTGCCAGCACCCGCTGTCTCCCTGTGTGGCTTCTCAATCAGGTCCCCAAACAGCCCCCTCCCTGGGCCACACTGGTGACAAGGTGCAGCCTGGGTTCTGCACCCCCCACCTGCCCGTCCACTGCACCTGCCACCCCCAGGAGCCTGCCACCCACACTCCACAGTGAACCCTGTCGACCCCCCAGCCAGGGTATTCCCTGGAGATTCTCAGGGTGGGGTAGGCGGCCATCTCACCCCCACAGCAGGGAGCACCCCAGTGTGCAGGTGTTGGTTCCTAAATTAATTCTCCAGGAATCAGCACTGTGACCTCTGGGGACCTGGCTGCTTCCAGGGCTGGAGCCAGGAAATGACAGAGGACAGCAGGTGAGAAGGACACCGGAGCAGGTGACCAGGTTTTGGGGGCCAAAGCCAGGAGGCAGGGAAAGGATGTGGATGGGAAAATCGGTGAAGCTTGGGTCCGAGCCACAGTGCCGTTTTCAGTGCTGAGTCCTGGCTTCGGTCGCCGCCCTGGTCCTGCAGGACGCTGCAGGAGGCACACGGGCTCCCTTTGCTCTTTGGGCATCTTTACCCAGGTGAGATTATTGGAAAGCACAAGTTCAAAGCTGCAGTGCCCATCTGGTCCCCACTGCTGCCCAAGATGGGAGCTGCCCTGCTTCATGGGGGTTCGGGCAGGAGGAGCGGGATGGTGAGCTGGGATCTGTGGGGCCCAGGGGAGCCCCTGGCAGTGTGTGGCCCAGGCATGACATGAATGCTCCCCCAGGGGCCTCACAGAGCCTCCCGAGCTGAAGGCCAGCCTGGTGCCGCCCTCAGGCACTGGACAGAGCTGCAGTGTCTTCTGTGCTGCCCACGCAACTCACTAAGCAGAGGGGACCCGAGAGCTGCCAGGGCCCTTCGGGGAGGAAAGGCCGGGCGGTGCCTTCCTCACCACAGGGACCAGGTGACTGGCCCGGACCTCGGAAGGGGGCCTTCCCTGCATGTGTGTGTATACACTTTTATGCGTGCAAGTGAGTGTGTGCAGTGTGACAGGGTGTAAGCAGGTTAGTTGTTTAGCAGTGAGTGTGTGTGTGAGGGGGTGGGTTTGTGGGTACGTGGACATGTGTGTGAGCATGTGTACCAGTGGGTTTGTGCATGCAGGTGTGTGTGCAGGTGTAAGCAGGTGTGTGCAGCCGTGTGAGGATGTACGTGTGCGTGCAGGTGTGAGTGTGAGTTCCAAGGTCCCCGCTGCCCTCCCCGGCCCGAGGCACCTGCAGTGTCACCTGCCGCTTCTCCTCCAGGTCTGTCTTGTTGCCCACCAGTGCCACCACGACCTCTCCAGGCTGCGACTCCTTCTCCAAGTCCTCAAGCCACTGCTGGGCCCTGAGGAAGGACTCCTGAGGAGAGCAGGATGCCGCTGCACCTCATGATGGCCTTGTCCCTGCTCCAGGGACACCGCAAGAGGTGACGCTTGTGGGAAATGTCCCACGACGGCCAGGTCATCCACCCCCACCTGCAGTTCTGTCCCCAAGGAGGTGCCGGGCTCCCCTTCCACACAGCTGTGCAGCCACGCACCAAGCCATGCAGGCCCCAAGGACCATTGTATGCCCGAGTTTGTGGGACAGCAGCCAACACCCCAAGCCCAGCTCCTAACTGCAGTCCCCATGGACCAGGAGAGGGGCTTCCGCTGGGCCCAGAAAACCACACTGAGGTACAGGGGCCCCCGCGGTCCACAGGTCACGCCTCAGCCCCCTCCCACATGCCAGCACCCAGCTCTGCCTTCCTCCCACCCCAGCATGCCACCCTGCTGCCCACTGTCCCTGCTGCCCCGCCTTGTGGGCCCCGTGGGGGCCTGGGCTTCCTTGTCATCTCCAGCACCTGGGTGACAGCTGTGCAGGGCTGTGCAGCCAGGGCCCCATCTCAAGTTTCCACCTGGACGGGGGTCAGGTGGCAGTGCCCCACGTAGGTCATTCTTAGGGCACTGTGGGGACGGAGCCCTCACTGTCTCGAGAGTGCTCCAGGAAAGTGACAGCACTCAAAGCCCATCTTTGGTCTCTGCCATTGCCCTGACCACACCACAGGTTAGGCGCCGCGGCAACCCCTCCGGTGGCAGCTCCCACGCGCGCGCGAGCCAGCAGAGGGCACACTCTGGGCCCAGCCCCACCTTGCTGGTGACGTCGTACACCAGCAGCGCGGCGTGGGCGCCCCGGAAGTAGAGGTGGCACACGCTGTGGTACTTCTCCTGGCCGGCTGTGTCCCAGATCTCAAGCTTCAGAGCCACGCTGCCCACAGCCACCACTTTTGTGAAGAACGCACCTGAAAGAGGGAGGCGGGCGAGTACTGCACCAGTGCAGAGTCACAGAGACGGGGCGCATGCGGGGGTCCTCGGCCCGTGTGTTCTAGAAGGACGCTGCGGGATCTCCAGGTGGGAGACACACGGGGCCTGACTCGGGGTCAGGTGTGAGAGGACCAGAGCTCGCGACCCTGGACGCCTGAGCCCCGGGCCTTCGCCCTCAACCCTGGCTCAGAAGAAAACAATGGGCCCCAAAAATGAGCGCCAGGAGTTGAGTTCCGATCAGACTGAAATCCCCACAGGACGTCAAGGAGCACATGGGTTCCCCCCCAACCCCAGCCCCAGCGAGGTGCAGGTCAGTGTCCTCCCTGAGGGCAGCTCCTGCTTACCACCTCCGCCGCGCACCGTGCCAGTGGCTGAGACACCGCCCTTGGGGGAAGAGCTCCTTCCCAAGGCAGCTTCCTAGAGGGGGACCCCAGCCCCAACCCACCTCCCCAAGGACAAGGAGGAAGCAGGGTGCTTGGGGCGAGTCCAGGCGAAGTCACCAGGAGTCTGCACGTGCGTGATCAGACCTCACGCTCCTCCCGAGACGCGTGTGCGGAACACAGGGTGACGTGGCCTGAGCGTGGAGGTCGGAGCCTCCTGATACCAAAGGCCCAGGCGTGAGCCCCAGTAAAGAGAATGCTTGTGACACAAGGAGCCTTCGAGTCCCTGAAAAGAAGGACCCAGGGCAATCCTCATGGTCACATCAGGGCAGCTACAGCTGCAAAGCCAAGGCAAACGGCGATGGGTGAGAATGTGCTGTGCCCCCGCGTGCCCTGCACGCAGGAGGAGCTTCTGCACCAGACAGGATCATCGGGCTGGGAGCGGCCTCACAGCTCGGAGGCGGGGCCTGGACGGATACCGTCACGGGGCGGGGCCTAGGGAGCGTCACAGGGGCGGGGCCTAGGGAGCGCGTCGAGGGGGCGGGGCCTAGAAGGGCACAGCACCTCCTCTTGCAGTTTCCTCTCCCGGGTGCTGCAAGCAGCGCTCCTCCGCCAGCCCGGCCCCGCAAGACATCTTCCTGCCTAGGGAGCCCACAGTGATGGACTGAACGTGAACCCAAGTAAACTTCTCCTTCTCTGTGGGCCTCAAGCCTTTGTTCCCGCAGTGAGGAAAGTGACTGTCTCAGAGTGTGTCGCCCGGCTGGTGGCCTCCGAACTGGGTGATGTCAAAGGGGGGGGGGGTTCTCGGTTCACAGGCGCATCCCATGGACTCCTGGGCAAGAATCCAGACAATCTGGGCTGTGTTCCTTCGTTCTGACCCAGAACCTTCTGATTCCCGATTCCCAAAACCCACCTCTTGTACATCTTCAAGGCTGAAGCCAAACTAGTTTTAATTTTTTTTTTTTTTTTTTTTGTACCGGGGATTGAATTCACGACTGTGCGATTGCAAGGCAGGCGCTTATGCCGCTGAGCCAAATCCCCGGCCCCCAAACTGGTTTTAAAAATAAACTTCCAAGAAATCCAGACAAACATAGAGATTGTACCTGAAATGGGTTAAGGCAGAGGGCAGGAGCCGGAAGCGGCCAAGCGCCTGAGATGTTTCTAGAACACACAGGTGCAGGCGGGCACATGGGCACATCCCACAGGGCCTAGAAGCGGAACGTGGCAGTGTGGGAGACACAAGCCAGGCCTCTTCCCAGTGACCACACACCACAGCCTACTCGGTCCCTGGGGTCCCAGAAGCAGCAGGCCCTCTTCTCGGGGACCCCAGCGGGGGATGTGCAGCCTCAGAACCAGCAGAGCAGGGAAAAGGGTGCTCTGCTCCCCACTTGTATTTCATTCCCAGAAGTCAAATGTGCCCCTACTAGTTTTCGACAAAGTAAAATATTTCTCCTTCATTGTGTTTTAAGTAAACAGCAGATCCCTTCCTGTGAGTCCTCTCTGTAGCACACTCATCTTTTGGAAAAACCTTCGACCTGACTGTGGGTTAAAGGGAGAGGCAATCTGGGGACGAAGCCATCAGGGAGTTGGCTCTGGAAGGCAGGAAGTGGCAGTGAGGGTGCCTTTGTCACTGCCTCCAGGTGCACAAGGCCCAAGGCCTCCGGGGTGAGGTTGCTGTCCACACCCGAGCAGCAGTGTCACCAGGCTGGGGTCTGCAGCACAGGGACAGGGTGGGTGAGGCTCGGCCCTGGAGAGCTGGGGACCCCAGGCTGTAGAGGTCCTGACAGTGAGGATGCAGGCAGAGGCTGCCTGGGGACCGGGACAGACTAGCTCCCGGGCGCTGGGCCTGCTGCTCGTTAAGACCCTGTTTGCCTTTTCCTCTGGGACAGGCAGGGCCTTTGAAACCCACCCTTGCTGAAAGCTACGGCTCTTAACTTGGGCCTACAGGGGCCCAAAGATGACTAAACCCAGAGCCAGAGCAAGCAAGGTTTGTCTTATTGGTTTCTTGGGTAAGTTTTGTTTTGTTTTTTTGTGTGAGGTTTTTTATTTTTTTGTTTTTATTTTTGGTACCGGGATTGAACTCATGACCTAGCACTTGCCAAGCAGGTGCTTATGCCACTGAGCTAAATCCCTGGCCCACATTTGTTGTTTTGGAGACAAGGTCTCACTGTGTAGCATGGGCTGAGTTTGCATTTGCAGCCATCCTCCTGCCTCAGCTTCCCGAGTGAGTGCTGGAATTATAGGCATGCCCCACTACACCCAGCTAAGTAATAGATAGATCTAAAGACCACTGCACACGATAGACCTCAACTCCTGGGCTCTAGGGATCCTCCTGCCCCAGCTTTCAAAATAGCAGGGCCTGACCCAGGTCCGGTAACCATACCCACCCTCAGTGACTCTGGAACAGAGTGGAAATTTGAATTTCACTGAAGAGCCATTTACAAGGAATTTCTATTCAAAATCAAGACCAGGCCTTTTTTTTTTTTTTTTTTTTTTGACATGGGGTCTCACTACATGGCCTTGAATTCTCAGCTGTTCTCCTGCCTCGGCGTCCCTAGTAAAATGCATGAGTCACCACACCAGCCAGTCCCTCGCCTGTTTCGTACAACCGTGACAGCCTACTCATTAATAAAACTAAACCTGCGTTTGTGGAGTGAATCGGTGACCAAAGTCTTGCCTCCACCCTTCTGAATTTTTCTCTGTTCCCGCCTAGAGATTTGCCGAAACCAATCCAGGAGGAGAAAAAAGCCCACCTGGGTGGAGACAGGAACCCACTCTGGGGGGGGGGGGGGGGGGGGGGGGGGGGGGGGGGGGGGGGGGGGGGGGGGGGGGGAGGAGCTGGGAGCTGAGGCGTGGCTGCGGGGGATAAAGCAGAGAAGCAGGCACCAGGAGGAGAGGCCTGGTGCTGGAGCTTCCGGGCCGTCTGGATTTGGCCCCTGGGATTCCATCACACTCTTCTTTGCCTGGTGAGTCACTGTCCCCTACGTGGACGAGGACGCCCACCCCCTACCCTCGGCAGCATCCAGTGGGGACAGAGGTCTGAGGTGGTGCTGGGGATTCGGTGGTCTCTTTCCCTTCAGATGACGTTTTTTGTTGGTGGACCTTATTTGTTTTGTCTTAGACAGGGTTTTGCTATGTAGTTTAGCTTGAACGTGACCGGAGTAACTCTGACAGGCCTCAGACTCCTGGTGATCCTCCTGCCTCAGCCTCCCAAGTGCAGGAATTACAGGTCTGCACCATCGCCTGGCTTCTTAATCCTTGGAGATAGGGCCTAGCTATGTCACCCAAGTGATTCTTTTCTTTTCTTTTCTTTTGAGAGAAAGAGAATCACACTATGTAATACTACCTGGCCTCGAACTCACTATGTAGCCCAGGCTGTCGTGGAATTCACAGTGATCCACCTGCCTCAGCCTCCAAAATGCTAGGATTATAGGCCTGCACCGCTCCAGGCTTATTTTGAGATAAGGTCTGTTGAGTCCCTAAAGGGCCTAGGCTGGGCCTCAGCTTCCCAGAGCAGTAGCATCCCAGGCATGTGCCATCACGCCGGACTGAGTCACAATTTTTGGCTTTTTTCTCTTTTTTTCTTTTGTTTTTGAGACAAGGTCTCCCTGTGTAATTCACCCTGGCCTTGAACTCACTATGTAGCTAGATTCAAACATATGGTGATCCCCCTGCCTCAGCCTCCTGAGTGCTGGAATTACAGGCCTGCACCACCACACACGATAATCTAGGTTAGCTGCAGCTCCCTAGGTAGCCCAGGCTGACCTTGGACTCACAGCGATCCTGCTGCCCCAAGTCCGGAGTGCTGAGACTGAGAGGTGTGTGAGCCAACACTTGGCCGGCCTCAGGGAGCCCCCATGGCCAGCACCAAGGTTTGCCTCAGTGCATTCCGGCCTTAACCTCGCCTGCCCTGGCCTACTGAGGGAGGTGGAAGGGCCGCTGGACTCCTGGGGAGGGAACGGAGGAAGGGTAAGGAACCCAGCCGAGGCCACGCAGCTGCCTGCCGAGAGGTGCGGAGGGCGCTCAGTAGGACCCGCCTCTTCCCGTTGCTCCACTGCCCTCCTACGCGGGGCTTCGGACCCGCTCGGACCAGCCCTGCCCTCCATCTGCGTCGCTAAAGGCCAGAGCCCGTGAGGACAGTGCCTGTGGGACGGAGGAGCCGCGGGAGGGGGGTGAGGAGCGGGGTGGCGGGTCCCACCAGGATCTAGGAAGTTGGGTGACTCCAGAGGTCTCGCGTTTCTTTCTTTCGCGCTGCCCCGCTGGACCGCGGGCGGGGCTGGGGAGAGGGAAGGGGCGGGGCTGGGAGAGGGAAGGGGCGGGGCTGGAAGGGAGGGGTGGGAGGGGCTAGGGGAGGGGAGAGGCGGGCTGGGCGGGAACTGCTGCGCTCAGCGAGGCCGGAAGGGAGCCAGAGGGAGGACGCCGGTAAGGCAGAGGCGCGGGTGCTGGGCGGAGGGCCCGCCGCCTTCACCCCTAACCCCCGATCCCAGCTGGCAGAGACTGCACAGCTCCCCTCCAAGAATCAGCCAGGCGGGCGCACAGCTCCGCGCTCACTCCCGGAGGAGAAATCCGAGCTGGAACAATTTGGCCAAAGTCACACGAGGGACAGGGACAAAGTATTTATTTCCTGTTCCACGAAGCTCACTCACCAGCTCTTCCCCTTGCTGAAATTATTCTTCCACCCAGTCTTTCACCCCCACACCCACCCGCCTCTGACCCCTGCATTTTCATCCACAAAGAGGAGGGCGCTCGACCTAAGAAACTCCCAAGCCAGCAGCTCGCACCGGTGAGCGGTTTCCCCGCGGAATCTGTTTCCACTGCCCGGCGACGGGTGACCCAGGGGACCCCGGGAGAGGCTGGCGGATCAGACCTGGCCCTGCGCCTAGGAGCCAGCTCTGGGGTAGGAGGAAAAGCCCGCCTTCAGTAGTTACTTGAAATGAAACCTCACGGCTTTTATTTTATATCGTCCTTCATTTTGCTTAGCCAGGTGCGTTTTGGAAACTGAGAATTAAAGAGATTGGGCCGTATGGCATTTGCATTTTCTTGGTCTTGTGGCCTTGGAATGAGGATTCTTCCCCCAAGATGGTTGGAGTGAGTTCCAGGTGCCTTGGATCCCAGCGCCGGGTGGTCCAGAGTGCTGTGTGGGACGTGGGTGTGTCCCTGGTGGCCTCACTTCACCTGGGGCTCAGACCTGAGTCTAGGAGTCCATGGAGGCAGAGGCGATGCCTGGGGCCTGGAGAACCTCACGGTGTCAGGCCAGGCCTTCTGACTGCAAGTTGGATTCTTGGTGAGTGAGGCGAGGCGGGGCGGGGTCTCAGCTGCTCTCTCCTTGGGTGTCTCCCCAGGTCCCTCGGCCTTGCTGATTCTCCAGGATGAGTGCTCGGTCCGCACCCACCCTCCTGCAGCTGGCGGTCCGGGGCCTGCTGAGGCACAAGGCTGTGGCCCTGGAGGCCCTGGAGGACTTGCCCGGGGACCTCTTCCCGCCGATCTTTGCAGAGGCCTTTGCCGAGGGGCACACGGAGGTGCTGAAGGCCATGGTGCTGTCCTGGCCCTTTCCCTGCCTGCCCCTGGGAGCACTGATGGAGGCAGAGGGCCCCGAGCTCCTCCTCAGCCTGCTGGGCTCCATCCAAGTGCCCAAGAGGAACTGGCAGGTCCTCCAAGCTGTGCTGGACGGGCTGGACCAGCTGCTGAACCGGGAGGTGAGCTCCAGGTGAGGGCGCCCCCTGGGGACTCGGGAAGGCGGGCCTGGGACTCGAGGCAGGGACACGGAGACCAGTGGCCGGAGCACAGGCTTCAGACGGTGGCGGCCAGGGCATCCCAGAAGCCTTGGAGGGGAGGACAGCCAGCAGGGAGGACCCCGCCCCCCACAGGCCCCAGGAGTAGCGCCTGGGCTGGGCTGAGGAGGAGGGGCGGGGGAGGGGAAAGGAAGGCAGGGGTCTGGGACAGGACGTGGGCGCAGGAAAGGGCCGGGACCTGATGCTCAGCCTCCTTCCGCCTCCACCCGCAGGAGGCTGAAGCTGCGGGCGGTGGACGCCCGGTGCACGCAGCAGGGCCTCCCGAAGGTCTGGGCCGGATCCCTGCGGGAAGCCGGCTTTTGGGAGGCCCCGAAGAGGAGGAGAACCGGGAAGCGGCCCCTCACGGTGGTTTTGGATATCTGGATCCAGGAGGGATTCCTGAGTGAGTTCGCATCCCAGCTCCTCCGTTGGATCAAGGAGAAGAAAGGGATGGTGCAGCTGGACTGCGTGAAACTGCACATCACGGCGAAGAAAATTCAGAGCATCACGGAGTCCCTGGCCACGGTGGACCTGAGTCGCGTGCGGGAGGCCGACATGAACTTCAGCTGGGCGCTGTCCACGCTCTTCATCTTCTCCCACTACCTCAGCTACATGCCCAACCTGCGCAAGCTACGCATCTGCGACTGCTACGCAAACCCGCTGGTTATCCCCGAGGAGAACGAGTCCTTCATCACAGACTTCGCCACCCAGTTCCTCAAGCTCCGCTGTCTGCGCGAGGTTTGTCTGGACTCCATCTGCTTCCTGGAAGGCCACCTGGCCCAGGTGCTCAGGTAAGCGGCAGGGCAGGGCCGGGCCGGGAGAGCCTTTCTCTGTCCTGGGAAGTGAGCAGGGCCGGGGCCCCGCAGGAGCTGAGACAGAGATCGAGCTGCCCACGCGCGCCTCGGCCCTGCAGACCGGTCCCACCCCCGCTGTACAGGAGCAGCCGGGCCCACAGGGCCACTGCACAGCACGCCCGAAGCCGAAGCAGGGGTCAGCAACAGCTTCCTGGGGAAGCGTGTCTAGGGTGAGATGCTGAGAAGCAGAAAAGGCGCAGCACGGTGAAGGGAGGCGGAGGTCACACCCCGGGCTCGGTGGGCCTGCCACACCCCAGTGCCCTCCTGATCGGCCCCAGGCCCCACACGCAGTGCCCAGGGAGGGGACAGGAGCTCACCACCACCGCCATCTCCGCCTCCCCATTAGTGGCCCTCTCCATCTGGCCGTCAGGATCACGAGCCCGTGTGCAGGCCAGGAAGGGCCGAGGACCAGCCGGAAAGTGCAGGACCCCAGCTGACGGCCAGGAGTAGGGGCGCGGGGCCAGCAACCCCAGTGGACAACGAGGCCAGCCCCTGTCTGATTTGTCCTTCCTGCCTGGCTCCCACTGGCCTCCTTGGGAAAGAGCTGTGGTTTTCTGAGAGGGAAGGGGTCTCTGGAGATTGGAGACTTGTCACACAAGTGATAGTAAATGGCCTCAGCCTAAGTGGGGTCATTCAGGTGACCCTGGTCTGCCTCGTAGTTGTCCCTACCCCACCCCCAGTTTTCATGCTTCTGACCCCTGGGCCTCTCTGTAGGTGCCTGACGTTGCCCCTGGACACCCTGACGTTGGTTCGCTGCCAGCTTTCCTCCACGGACTGGGACCAGCTGCCGCAGTACCCCAGCACCAGACGCCTGACACACCTGGGCCTGTGCGGCGTGAGGCTGACCGATTTCAGTCCCGGCCCGCTGCAAAGCCTCCTGGCTCACACCGCAGCCACGCTGACCAGCCTGCACCTGGAGGCCTGCGGGATGACAGAGGCCCAGCTGCACGCCATCCTGCCCGCCCTGGGCCGCTGCGCCCAGCTCAACGCTCTCCGCTACCTGCAGAACTCCCTGTCCGTAGACGCCCTGGAGCAGCTGCTGGGCCACACTGCCAGGCTGAGCAACTTAAGCCTGGAGCTGTACGAGGTTCCCGCGGAGATCTACGGTCCTCCGTCCGCCGTCCTCCAGATGGACCGGACCTGCCGTGAGCTGCGGAGGGTCGTGACGCTCCTGCACCATCCCAGGACTGTCTGGTTCAGTGGTCTCCACTGTCGTCTCCGTGAAGACTGGGAGCCCCACTCCCTGCACTGCACCCCGTGCCCAGCCTGTGTCCCCATCTAGCTGGCCCCTTGTGTCCAGTGGCACGCAGAGCCCTGGGTCCAGAGCGAGGGAGAAAAGGGCAGGGCGGGCAGCGGGCAGCAGCCTTGGCTATACACGGTCATAAAGAGGAATCCGACTTTCTAGCTGTGAATTTATGCCTGAGACGAACGTGTGGATGGATGTAAAGGAAACGATCCGAAATAAAGTGACTTCGGCAAATCTCACGTGTCCTCCAAGACCATTCTGCCTGGTTTCCAGCTCAGAGCTCGGGAACCTGCCGCAGGTGGAAGGCTCTGAGTTACCTCGTCGAGGAGCTTTGGCCTCGGGAACTCGAGGTGGCAGAGGTAGAGTCCCACTGTTCTGTCCTGCCCTTTCACTTGCTTTCTCGCCCATTCACTTTCTTGGGCCAAGGTTTCTCCTCCTTCCCCGAATACCATGCTACCAGGCCCGCTCCGGGCCTGTGTGCTGGGCTCCAGCCACAGGCCAAGTCTTTCCGAGCTGGGCCTCCGGGCTTGCACTCTTCATGCTGCACCCCAATGCCCCAGAACGCCCCAACAACACGTGTGGGACTTCATACTCCACTTTGTCCTCCTTGTCTCTGTGTCTCTGTAATGGGTGGCTCTCAGATTGTCACCTGAGACCTGCACATCAGAGACCCACTTTTCAAAGTAGAGCTCCACAGGGATCGGGGACACGCCTGCTGTGGAGGGCGCTGGTGAACCCAAAGGTCCAGGGACAATGGGAAGCTTCCAGGGAACCCAGAAGTCCAGGGAAGCTGCCCTGGCCCCAAACCCGCCAGGCACAGGAGCCTGGCACGGGGCCCCACTCTACCCGCAGCAGGGGGGATGCGATGGGGACAGCCTTCTTCCCTGGGGCCCTCAGGGTTAACCCGGCACCAGGATCCTCCACTCTGGGCACGCGGGTCTGGGAGACGCAGTTTTGGTGCTGCCAGAAACTCCAGGGTTGAAGGAGGGCTGTTCCTGTGCCCAAGTGACACCATCCGGACCCAAACAGGGAACAGGATGTAGTTCGCACCAAGGCTCGGTGCGCGACCCCCTGACCTCACAACACGGCACAAATCAAAAGCAAAGTCCTCCGGCCTTTCGGCCTCCTTGGCCCCAGTTCCTGCATTGCTCTTCCTCGGTGTCATTGGCCTCCTCTTACAGAGTGAAGCCCCGGCAGCCTGTGGGTCTGCCCCGCCTGGGAAGTGTCCCCTGTGGGAAGAAGCCCGGAACTAAAGGCTAGGTCCTGGGGCGGGGCCCAGGCCCTCCTCTCCAGCCGCCCCCCGAGCCGAGGGTGTGTGACCCCATCTGCTCCTAGGACAGCTCTCAGCTCCGCTGCTCTCCTGGGTCTAGATTTCACCTTCTCACAAGGGCCACTCCGCTGATCCTGTTTGAAGCACCTTTTTCCCTTTGTGGCACCAAAGACTTAAGTCCCCTGCCCTGAAAGACAGTGCTGGGTTTTAAGTGTCACCAGGGAGTTGGGTGTTGTCACACATGCCTGTAATGCCAGCAACTTGGAGGCTGAGACAGGAGGATCGTGAGAGTTTGGTTTTTTGAGACAGAGTCTAACCAGGATTTTTTTTTTTTTGAACCAGCCTTGAACTCACTATTTAACCCAGGCCGGCCTGAAACTTGCAGTGATCCTCCTGCCTCAGTCCTACTGTGGGGGTTACTGGTGTGCGCCACCTGGCCTGGTCTTGGATGGTGAGTTTGAAGGCAGTCTGGGTAACTTGTTAAGACTCTGACTCACCAAAGTGCTGGCGGTGCAGCTTAGTACTTCCTGGGCTCAGTCACTGCGGGGGCAGAGAAGTCACCATTGTCTCGGTCACAGCTGCCGTTGTTTAGTTTCTTAGCCCGGTTCAGAGAAAGGGGACTCAGTCCTGCTGGGTCCTCCTCGGGGTCCCACCCAGAGCCCTGCCCACCGCCTGCCTCCCTGGCCCTGTAACCGAGGCCCGATTCTGTCACCTCAGTCCTGAAGACCCGTCACACCCTCAGTGGCTGCTCTGTGCCACCCAGACAGGCACACGGCCTGCCGCATCAGGTGACAAAATGCTAAGTTCCATCCCCACACGGAGAGTTCTGTCCTGTGCTCTGAGGGTGACGTTGTCGCTTTATTTCCACAGAGCTGTCCTAATCATGAATATTGATGGTCGTGGGACTGAATTTAGGGCTCTGCATGGATCTGCACCCTCAGCATGGTTCCATGTTACAACATGATTGATAGATTGATTGATCAGTCAACATGACTGACTGACTGTGGTTCTGGTTGTTGAACTCAGGGCCTTCACTCCTAACTGCATCCTCTGCCCAGTTCACTTTTTCATTTTAAGACGGGGGTCTGGCTAAGTTGCTGCATTGCCAAGGCTGGGCTTGAACCTCTGCGTGGTTCTCCCGCCTCAGCCTTCCAGGGTGCTGTGATTACAGGGGTGCGCCGCCAGGCTTGGCTATTTTTTGTTCTTTCATGTGGTGCTTGGGAGGAAACCCAGGAGCTCACGTGTGTGAGCCACGCTCTCTGCCCCTGAGCTGAGCTGGACACCCAGCTTTTCACATAGCTCGTACTGTTTTAAAAGGTTTGCAAAGCCCGGTGTGGTAGTGCACGCCTGTAATCCCACACTCAGGAGGCTGAGGCAGGAGGATCCTTGAGTTTGAGAGCAGCCTGGGCTACAAAGTGAGCTCAAGGCCAGCCTGAACTGCATAACAAACACTGTCTCAAAAAGAGAAACAAATAAATATTGTCAGGCTCAGTGTTTCCCAAAGGACTTAGCACTCCCGCCACACAGAACCTCTGAGAAAACCACACCCACACAGCGAAGGCTAGACACCCACAGGGCTCTGAGACAGTCACCCCCAAGCCAAGACGAGTTCTCTCTCTAAGGAGCACAGGGCCGGCCTGTGGTGCACACCTGTAATCCCTAGTGCTCGGGAAGCTAAGGCAGGAGGGTCACCGTGAGTTTGAAGCCAGCTGGGCTACACAGTGAGTTCAAGTCCAGCCTGAACTAGGTAGGAAACCCTGTCTCCGATAGAAGGGGAGGAAGCCTGCAGAGCGGGGGTCCTCCCTCCCCGCCCAGGCAGAAAGGAAGCCGAGTCAAGTGGCTGTTGGGGCTGCTCAGCGGACAGAGCAGGAGCAGCCTCCCCGCTGTCCCTTCTGGGGACACTCCCTCCCACCTGCCCTCCCGGTCCTGGACCCCCAGCTGGGCTGAACTGACCCGGAGCGTAGGCACCTGGGCACCTTTCTGGGTTTGTGCCCAACCCCGCCAGCTCCCGGCCGCTCCCCCAGCATGGTGGGCATCAAGGGGGCCTCGACCCCCCCAACCCCGGGCTTAACACGCGGGCCACCACTTACATCCCACGGTCGGCAGGACGCTCTTGAATTCGCCCTTCACATACCGGAGCGCCAGGCTGGACTTGCCCACGGAGCCGCTTCCCAGCAGGACCAGCTTGGACACACGGCTGGGGGCAGCGTCAGGCAGGGGGACCCCGGCGTCCTGCGCCATGCCCGTGCCCTGCAAAGGACCAGGTTGACTCTCCGGGCCACACAGCCCCCGCCAGGCCACAAAGGGCTGCTCACCCGGCCCTGGACAGTGCCCAGCCCCAGGCCCCGGGGGTGCCTTTTCACACCTTCGGTGAGGAACAAAGGGGCCGAGTGTGAAAGCACCCGCTGTGGTGACAAAGGTGCTCGAATGTGCGTCCCCCCAGAGGTCACACTGTTCTTTACTCCTGGCTTCGAAGCTATTTCTCATACCTCCAGCAGCTGAAGTATCTGGGCACCTGTTTGTTCATGGACTAAAGTCAGAGCCAGCTGTGACCGGTCAGCCCAGTGCTCAGGAGGCTGAGGCAGGAGGATCACTTCGAGGTAGCCTGGGCTACGTAGTAAGTTCAGGGCCCACCTCAACTACATAGTGAGACTCTGTCTCCAAAATAAAAACTAAATAAATGCGTACATCCATACATAAATTAAAGTTGGTGTTTCTCAAAGGTCTCCCTAAAAACAGCTGGGGTTCGTCCCCAGTAGCTCTGCACATTTCCAACCTCCCATTGTCTCTGGAGCTGCAGAACCCAGCACCAGGGGCAGGACCAGACCAGCTCTGGTCAAAACAGACGTGAGCCAAACACGGAGGCTGACTCTACACAAAGCTCCACGCACACACGGCTCGGAGCCGCCCCACCCCACTAACCCACTCCGGCCAATATCGTGTTACCTGCACCCCGCCTCCCCACCAGGTTAAAGCAAAGCCCAGGTGTCCCGGCACCTGCAATCCCAGGGTAGTGATGCATTTTCCTGGGCCCCCTGTGTGGCCTTTGTGCGTGCTATGTGGCAGGCAACCTCTATCAGGAAAGCACCATGGTACCAGAGCATCTTCCGAAAGCGTGGAGCATCTCGTCTTCTATTCGGGGTTCACAGACCATGCAGTGAACTGCTTGGGTGAGCTGAGTGTCGTCACACTGTTTATCATTCAGACCACTTCCAGGAAAAACATCCCCCACCAACACCCACCTCACTAAGGGGTCCTGTGGTCAGCAGAGCCCCCTACGCCCTTCCCGGCGGGTAGCCGCCCACTGCAGGGAGACAGAGTGCAGACTGGAAGCCAAGTGTCAGGCCAAGCGGGGTGGTCCTCGGAGCTGCCCTCGGCAGAAATGATTTGGAAACTGATGGAGCCTGGAGAGATATCGAGGGTCTCACAGCAGGAGAGATGTCAGCACTCCAGGACCCAGCTAGGGGTCCCCTCCAAGTCCTCCATGCAGCGTGGTGGGGGCCTCCGAGAAGGCTGAGATTGACATTAGAACTATGTCCTTTAGACCTGGTAATAGTGGACAGCACATAGTAGGTACTGACTAAGTATCTAGAGGATGGGTGGGTGGATGATGGGTTGGTGGATGGGTGGACAGACGGACACATGAAAATGAATGGATGGTGGATGGGTGGGTAGACAGATGATGGATGGATGGAGGGATGGATGGATGAATGGGTGGATGAGATAGAGCCCAAAAGAAGCACATGTTACTTCCACCTGTGTTTTGAACTACTTGCCTGAAGTGAGGACAGTTTCTTGGGCCTAATGGAAGGCAAGAGTGACTGGGGTGGGAACAAGGTCTGTCCAAGGAATCTGCGGGCTGGTTCAGGGAACCACATGGCCCTGCCCGGCCCAGCCCGGCCCTCAGCATTCCACGACCCACAGCCGCCCAGCAGAGGCCCTGCAGGCCCACCCTCCTCTCCAGTGCCTCCAGGGACTCCTTCCCCGCCAGCCAGCGAGGGACATGCAAAGGGAAAGGGAAACGCACAGCGTGAGCCCGTGGGGAAGCGCCTGGGCAGCCTGCCCACCCGCAGGAGGGCCAGCAGGTGGGGTCCAGGACGCTGAAGAAGCACAAGGAAAGACGAAAGTGTCCTTG
>PVJX010036647.1:0-17475 GCA_004027295.1 Dolichotis patagonum | reverse complement strand
C
Source organism: Dolichotis patagonum (assembly GCA_004027295.1). NCBI lineage: Eukaryota > Metazoa > Chordata > Mammalia > Rodentia > Caviidae > Dolichotis > Dolichotis patagonum. The sequence continues at coordinate 17,474 of PVJX010036647.1, read as the reverse complement.
TCTAGGGCTGGGGAGGTAACTCAGTGGTAGAGGGCTTGCTTGCTTAGCATCCAGAGGGCCTGGGTTCAGTCACCAGTACTCCCCCCACCATAGTTTTTCAGGGGTAATTTTTTTATATTTCTAAGGTGGATCTTTGGTTTTACTAAAGCCACACATTCTATTAGGGGTTTTGAGTATCAAACATTGTTTAGTAGTATTTAGGGAAAATAAGAATAAAGAATACTATTGGAGACATATGCATCATTAACACCATCTACTTAATATGAACAATTTTTGTACATGTAGAACTCTAGGACCTGATATAGAGAAATTTCTATCTTAATAAATAGAAGCTCTTTAATAGTTATAACTGATTTACAAGTAGTAAATCATTGAGCTCAAAATATTAGCCAAATTTAAGTTATAGATGCTGGGTATAGTGGTACATTCTGGGAAGCTGAGGCAGGAAGATTGCAAGTTGGAACTCGGCTTTTGGTGACACTCTCTCAAAATTTAAAAGAAAATGATTTTTAAAGAGAGCTGAAGAAGTAGCTCAAACTAAAGGTCCTAGGTTCAATCCCCAGGACTACCCTCTCAAAAAAGTGGGTAGAGGGAGGAGAAAAATGAAAATATTTGCTTCAGAGATGTTATTGCTATCCATTATTTACATAATTAGCTATTCTTCACTCTACTTACAGGTAGAAAACCATGAATTCCTTGTAAAACCTTCTTTTGATCCGAATCTGAGTGAATTAAGAGAAGTAATGGATGACTTGGAAAAGAAGATGCAGTCCACGTTAATAAGTGCAGCTCGAGATCTGGGTAGGAGTGGGTCTTTGGAGGGTTGAATAATTCTTCTGTCTACACAGTGTTCACCGGGGTGCCAGAATTGTTTTACTAACTTTCCATCTCCAAGATGACCCCATCTGCTAATGGAAATTGTACAGCAGGCCAATGCATGGTATTTTTAAATAAGACCTTGCGTTGGGTTTCTTTGTTTTTATATCACTCTCAGGCCAAGTATGGTGTTTTGTCCCTATAATCCCAGCACTCTATAAAGCTGAGACAGGAGAATTGCAAGTTTAAACCAAGCCTGAGTGACTTGGCTAGACAGTCTCAAAATTAAAATATTAAAAGTGGGCTGGGATGTAGGGCAGTGCAGAGTCCGAGGATTCAATCCCTAGTACCACCAAAAAAAAAAAAAAAAAAGAATTTAATGTACTGTGTATCTTTTGCTTTAAAGCTATATTGCTCATTTTGTACCTAAGCACATTAGGACTTTAAGAGTTTAAGTGGAGTTGAAGTTACTGTATTACTTACTAGTAAGTTCCAGTGCCTACAGATTCTTATATTAATTATTGCCTGTTCTTTGTCTGTCTTAGTGAGTAAGCATTTGTATTGTTTAATTCCATTTTAGCATTGAATGAATTTGTTTTGTTAAAAATTCTTTTGAAAGCACTGTGAACAGTACTCAACATGAATAGGAAACACTGGGGCTGGGTGGAGTTCAGTGGTTAGAGTGCTTGCCTAGCATGTTGGAGGCCCTGGGTTCAATCCCAGCACCAAAAGAAAAGACACTAACTATAGTATAAGACACATTAGACTGGGAATTGGGAAGCATGAGTTCAGGTTTTGATTTGAAACTTGTTTATAAAGCTACTTACAAGTTACTTAATTTCTCTGGTCTTTAGCCTTCTGAGGAGGAATAAAATTAATAGGTAATAATCTCAATACTTTGAGTAAATAACCCTCATTTAAATAAAGTGGTTGTCATGGAGTTAAAAACACATGTGTAACGTGAGTATAGTGTTTATTTGTAAATATAACCCTGTTGTTTCTCAGTGTGTAGAGGTGCTACTGCTCACATGACACTGAACTGTGTGTGTGTGTAGCAAGCTCTCACACCCTCAGGAATGGTCCTCTGGCTTGAGATTTTGAGGCCAATTGCTTGCTCTCTTTCCCAGTGAACTGCTGCTCGCCTTTACTGTTTGGTTGTGTTTCTGAACGGGGCAGTGCTGTGCTTTCCTCTCTGGTGAAGCCGAGGCCTGTCTTGAATTGTTTGCCACTGCTATCATTCGGTTACTCGTCTTCAGCAATAAATTTGAGAAATAATTTTCTCTTCTACTTTGTGATCCAAAGAACATGGTAAATGAAATTATGAATAAAGAATATAAAGATGGAAACATCTTAGCTGCAGAAGTTATACTTGGTTAGTCAAGATTGTTTTGTGATTTTTTTTTTTTTTTTTTAAATTTTGAAGGTAGTGAAATGTAACAGAACAAGACAGAACAAAGTCAATTGGTACAGAATGTCACAGCAGGTTACTGGGATAACAGTAATAGGTGCCATAGTATGTCTCATTATCTTCACAATAGTTCCTTCAATCAGGTACAGGAAAATCAAACCAAATACAGAACATTATAGAACTTACCAAAACAGAATATTGAATAGAGCAATACAATTAATCAAAACAAAGCAAAACAGTGATAACAATATTTGCCTTCAAAGAGTTGGTAGAAGAAAATAACCCCCTATTTGCTATATTGCATATGGTCAACCTCCCAAGAGATGTTCAGAGCTCCAGCTCCCATTTGCTAAGGTAGGGGGAGTTGAGGGGATGGGATGCTTGATTCTCAGCCTGTGTACCGGTAGGCTCATGGCTGCTTACCAGGGAGGCGGCCTGGTTGCTTGGTTTCACAGCACCCTAAGGTCCAGCATGGCATGGATCTCAGGAAACATTGGATCTGAAATTTTTTTTATATATATAGCAGTTTTGATTGTCAGAATCTCAAGTTTCTATTTGGAAATTGCATTTGGTCATCTTTTACCCTAATTAATTCTAAGGTAAGACTTTTGTTAAGGAAAGAAGCCTCCTGTGAGACTACCCAGTGTGGGCACCTGTACTTTACATCTTCAGGTGCCCACTGCATGTGGCATTGCTGCCCTGTGTGGAGTCTGAGGCCTCTATCAGAAACTCATGCTTACAGGAGGGTTTAGGACTTTACAGATGCCTTCTGTCACATAGTTGGTTGGTTGTTTTGTGGTACCAGGGATTGAACCCAAGGTCTCATGCATGCTAGGTGAGTGCTATACTGCTAGCTACGTCCCAGGCCCTAAGTGGGATTGGAATCTTTTCCAGATAGATACTAATTTTTAGTACGCTGTCATGTAATACAAGCATGTATTTCAGGACTCTTTAGGTTTACTGATTTTAAACACTTAGATTGAAAATGACTATAGATATTTATGACATCCTTATTTTCTTTCTGATCATGAAGGATTGGATCCTGGCAAGCAGATTAAATTGGACTCCAGTGCACAGTTTGGATATTACTTTCGTGTAACCTGTAAGGAAGAAAAAGTCCTTCGTAACAATAAAAACTTTAGTACTGTGGATATCCAGAAAAATGGTGTTAAATTTACCAACAGGTTTGCATATCCGTATTGTATTTTTAAGCCTGTAGTACTTCCATGACTTCTCTGTGAAATGTAAATGTTCTATGAGAAAGAGGATTTTATCTTGGATATTATTCATTAATGTAAGGCATTGGGCAGGAGTCATGCTTTATTTTTTCCCAAGAATATTCAGATGTCCTGACCCCATTTGTTACATAACCCATCTCTTCCTCATTGACTAAAGTGGGAATTTTGGGTCTGTTTAAGACTGTTCTTTTTTTTCCCCTTAACTATCTCACTATCTTGTATAAATACAAAATAGATGGATTTCTTATTTTATATTACATTTCCATATTCATTAGAGCTAGTTCTTCATGTCTCTGTTTTAGCATCTTCTTTTTTTTGGGTTTAGCTATTTTGATCTGTTTTATTTTTTTCTAAGTAGAATTTGTTACTATTTATCAAATTTTAAAAACTTTTCTTTTATCTATAAGTCAGTTTAGGAAGATAACCACAGCCTTAAGGAGGCCAGCTTGGTTTTTTGTCATGTTCTATGCTGTAAAAAGGGTTAACAAGTTTTTTCTGCCTTTTTCCTTGCTGATCTTGGAAAATTCCTGGTGCAAGTTATTTATAGGTTAAAGAAAAATTATTTTTAAAAATCTTTCTGTGATTTACAGAGGGATGGCATTTGTCTCTTCTCCTCCTTTGCTATTCAGAACCTGTGGTCTGGCCTATTCTCATGCCATCTTAGTGCAGGGCCATTTGTAGCAAAGGGCCCCAGTTCATTGATTTGTTTACAAGTAAGTACTTCAACTGTGAGGTGCAGACGTTGTTCTGAGTCCTTAGGGATGCTAATAATGAAAACAGTCTATTTAATTTATTCCTTAACTTTTTGAAATTGAGATTTCAATTCCTAGGGGTTAAACAGTAAGTGATACTAAAACCTAGATTTTCTGTTGCCAAATCTAATTTTACTGTTTGTTTTTTTTTTTAAGCATATATCCTTCCTAGGTCAAGAAATGTATATGTTAGCTTATATGAAACAAAATTTTGGTGTCATAATCATCTTTAAATCACCTATGAGTCAGTCTAACATACGTAAATGAAATTGGACTGAACCATCCACATGGTCCGAAAGTTGTAGAAGCTACTTTCATTCCTTGACTTTGTGAACAAATTGTATGTTGTATATTTGACTCTGTGAGCATGTAATCCCTCCCACCCTGCTGATGTTTTCCTCAAAAGCCTCCAGTGTCTGTCATACAAAATAAAATCTAATGTGTTTTTTACAGCTTTTGTAATCTGGTCTCCACCCACCTTGGTTTGTCTTGCAGCTCATCCCTCACATGCTGGTCCCACTTTACAGTGTATTTGCCTTTTGTGTTTCTTCCTCTAATTCTTGCCTGTTTGTAGCTGTCTTTGCTGTGCCGTGGACCCAGTTCACAGGCGTTGTTCTGGGTAACTAGTTCCCTCCTACTTCGATACTTACTCTGCCCTCTTGTCCTTTACCTCTCTGTTTCTTCTTTTTGTTCCTCTTGATTTCATTCCCTTTCATGTTAGTGAAGTTTTCACCCTCATTTTATTCTCATCTTCGTTATTTTTATTTTAAGCTTAATTTTCATTTTCTCTTTGGATTTTCAAAACGTTTCCCTTTTTGAGTTTTCACTATCAAAAGACAGTTATGTTATGGTAATGAGGAAAAACTAGTTGTCTGTTTTTAAAAAGAAGGTCAACTTCCATCATAAATAAGAATTCATTTAAATATTTTGTAAAAGGTCACAGATCCAAATTTTAATCAAGGGAATAATTGTCATAGCAGTAATTGTATAACAACATAAAAAGATAGTAATGAAATGAATTCCAGGCACGTCTCTACCTTACCTTGATTCCTGTTTTCTACTTGTATTTCCATTTTTAATTATCATTTTGATGCTTGACTGGACAAAAATACTTCAAATATTGTTTGTGTAATACGTAATTACTTTTAGCAGATATTTTGATATTTTTAATAACACCATAATCTTGATTTGCAGTAAGTTGTCCTCTTTGAATGAAGAATATACTAAAAATAAAGGCGAGTATGAGGAAGCCCAGGATGCCATTGTTAAAGAAATCGTCAATATATCTTCAGGTAAACTTACTAGAACCTGTACATTAGATGTTCTGACTATGACCTATTTTTTTTACTAATAGAAAAAGCATCAGGATGTTTAGGAGTGTTTTGTTTTAAAGTATGTGTGTGATTTTTTTTTTTCCTAAAGCCATTATCTATGGTTCTTGCTGTAGGTTGTACAAAAAAATAACTAAAAAGCAGATATAGAGCAGAGATTACTCATAAGGCAAGCTAGCAGTTTTGAGTTCTGGGTGCTGTTTTATAAAGATTCTTGGAGTCTATTTTGGGTCTACCATTTGAAGTTATTTTCTTGTAATTAAAAGGGGCATCATGACTGCCATCATGGTATTGCTTTTAGAATGGGATACGTGTTTGTTTAGCGCAGGATAGGTGGCAGTGTGGTAAGCTGAAAACCTAAGGCCGCCACCGGTGTATATTGGCAAGGCCACCACCTATGTATGTTGACTGTCACCTCTATTTTTTGTTTTAGAAATGACCAGGTGATCAAGGTTAGTGTCCCTAGTCATGGGACAGATGACATTAGGTACCTCCTGTTTCTGCTGCTAATGTACCACAATGTAAAATGCTAAGGACTGTATAAGCTCTTACTTAAGATGCTTTTTGAGAAGAGTTGTAAACTGTCCTTGATTAGTTGGAATTGTTACGAGTTTTCAAGTACAGTGGCTAAAAGGATTGGGGACGTGGTTCAGTGGTAGAGAATTGTATAGCATATACAGAGTCCTAGTTTTGATCCCCAGCACTACAAAATAAATAATTATAATAAGCACTCACTTAGTGTTTAATTAATTTCTAGAAGTTCCTGTTGCCACATGATAGGGTAGTCTTTTCCTTTTTAAAAAAAATCTGTTAGTAAAAATAAAAAATTTTTAAAGTATGGTAAAATGAAAACCTTGAACTTGGCCATTCGTAGTTAATTTTTATTGTCAAAACATTTTATCACTTTTATGAAGAACAAAGGAGTCAAAAATGAGTCACATTTCCTTTCATCTGATTAAACTTATCATGGTGCTTTCCTAAAATAAAACACTTTTCCCTTGAATGTCCCGTGAAGCATTTGACATGATTGATGTCCATGTTCTGTTACACCAGCCCCTAAAACTTGTTAACATTTGGAATCTATTCTGGTATTTTTGGTAATTATTACTCTCTTCACGTGATTTGTCTAGCTTGTGTCCAGGGGCTTTGGAATCTATGTGGTAGCTTTTAGTTTTAATGCTCTACCAGAATAAAATGATTTAAATGGCAATTAGAGATCTAAATTTATGGTGAAATTCTCAGCATGTGGTACTGATTAAAAAAAAATAAAGCTCAGCTAACAATTTTACAGTTTGTCGTGCACAAGCTTTGGCAGTCTCATTACAGCTTGCATATTTCTTGTGATGATAATGAGGTGCATCCAGTTTTCAGATTCTTAAAGTTGAGAAGCTTCAGAAATGCAGGGTGTGCTATCTTACTTGATTTTGTAAGAGAAGACATCAGTCTGTTTTTGAAAAGTGTTTACATTGGGAAAGGATATAGTAAAACATTTTAACCCCACATTGAATTTTGGAGGGGGTTTTTTTTCCCTTTTTTTTTTGAGTTTCATTGTAGCAGTTTCCCAGTGAAGAAGCTAAGTTTATTCTTAAAGCTTGTGTGTGTTTTTATTATTTTGTATTCCTGTGCCCGTTTTCTGTTTTTATTTTTATGTAGGCTATGTGGAGCCGATGCAGTCACTCAACGATGTGTTAGCTCAGCTAGATGCTGTTGTCAGCTTTGCTCATGTGTCAAATGGCGCACCTGTCCCGTACGTACGACCGGTTATTTTGGAGAAGGGACAAGGAAGAATCATATTGAAAGCGTCCAGACACGCTTGTGTCGAAGTTCAAGATGAAGTTGCATTTATTCCTAATGATGTGCATTTTGAAAAAGACAAACAGATGTTTCACATCATTACTGGTAAAACAAACAAATACTAATTATGAGCTTTTGCAGGAATAACATACCCCTTCTTTTCTTAGATTAGAAATATGTTTTAAGTGGATGAAGAAAGTCTCTGTCCATGACATTAGAAAAAGAACGTGTCATTCATTCTATTTTGTAATATATTCACATTTGAAATAGAGCAAGATTTGGAAGGGGGATTGTAAAGCTTATGAGAATATTGTATTCATTTGAAACTTCTATTCCGGGGCCAGTAAAGATTTACCTCACTTCACTCTCGTAGATTACTTGTGAGCCGGTCTTTTCAATATTGAGGTCATTGAAGGACAGGCGAAATCTGGCTTCTAGAAGAACTTCAGCTTAGGATAGCAGTTCTTTTCAGACATGGCATTATATTCATGTGAAACTCTGTAAAGTAGCTTTGCATATAGATTAGCATATCATAACTGAGGTGTTTTGAGGGTTCTTAATGATGTTCTAGAAAAAAAGGGAATTAGAAGTATTATGTATTTGGGATTATGTATAGTTATGATTATATTCTGTATGTTAGTATTATGTATAGTTATGATTATATTCTGTTTCCCCAAGTTGATGTTTTCATTGTTAATTTCATTTGACCCTAACAAATAAATTGCATACTTGTCAAGACAAGTGTCACATCTTAGGACTTCATTGTAGACTTTTAAGTAATTTGAAGAATTTAACTGTATCAATCCATTCATCATAATTAGGATTATTAATGATGAAGAATGTTGAATTAGGGAATCAATGAGACCTGTGCTACTTTTCCAAAAGTTATTAGTTTAGCCTTCAAGTACTCTGGAGGGTATAGTCAAATTATAGGTAAATATATTGTTTTCTGACTTAGCCTGTTGAAAGGCACAGTACAAGTTTGTCTACTTGAGGGGCTGCAGGTTTGGGCAGTTGCTTTGTTCATGTCTTTCAGTGGCCTTAGGTTCAGTGTGACTTCGATGATCATTCATCCATGTATAGTTTAGCACTTGCAGTCCATTTATTAGTAACAGAAAGAAAATGACCTGGCCTTTTGATACATTTGCTTTATAGGCCCCAATATGGGAGGTAAATCAACATATATTCGCCAGACGGGGGTGATAGTACTTATGGCCCAAATAGGTTGTTTTGTGCCATGCGAGTCAGCAGAAGTGTCCATTGTGGACTGCATCTTGGCTCGGGTAGGGGCTGGTGACAGTCAGCTGAAAGGAGTCTCCACATTCATGGCTGAAATGCTGGAAACTGCTTCCATCCTCAGGTAAGTGTGTGTTCCAGTCCCTTGAAAATGGAAGTGTCCCATCTCTCGAAGTACATTTGAAAATTTATCCATGAAACTTTTTAAGATTGATTAACTTGGTTTAATGATTGTTTCCCTGTAAGTTTTATGTACTTTAAAGGATCACTGGAACTGGGCACAATAGCAGATATCTGTAGTCCTAGCTGCTTTAGAGGTTAAGGCCGGAGAATCACTTAAGCCCGGGAGCTCAAGATGAGCCTGAGCAACACTGAGAAACCCTATTTCAAAAAGGGGAGGTGCTGGGTGCATTTGAGCACACCTGTTATCACAGCTACTTTGAGAGGCTGAGACAAGAGAATTGCAACTTCAGGCCAGCCTGAACAACTTAACAAGACGCCATCTCAAATTTTTTAAGAGTGTGGGAGCCAGAGATGTAGTTCAGCAGTAGAGCAGTTGCCTAGTGTATGTTGAGACCCTGGGTTCAATTCCCAGTACCACATCAAAGTGGGAGGGCGGGGTGGATTTTAGTGATAGCTGTACGAGTTTTGGTGGAGTCCTAGGGCTTGAACCCAGGGTCTAATGGCTCCTAGGTAAGCATGCTGCCACTGAGTTAGAGTCCCAGCCCAAATTCTGTGATTTTCAAAGTTGTTTTGTAAGTTTTCTGGGGATAGCCCACCTTATAATAAATATTTCTCACTTGATGCTTTTGCTTTCACTGTTCATACTCAGTACAGATCGATCCTTCTTATTTATTTATTTAAACAATTTTATTAGTACATTTTTGCAATATGTGATTACATTCATCATGGGGAGTTGGTACATGGACATAATACATCTTGCTTATTTTTCCTCCCCCTCCCCTTCCTCTATCCCCATGCTATCTGCAAAAGATCTCCTTGTTTTCTTCCATCTCCTTTATTTTGCTCTTTAAACTATCTATACTTTGGGTTTCTCATATAAGAGAAACCATGTGGTACTTGCGTGTGATTACTTTATTTGGTTGATTTGATAGGTATAGCATGAATCATAGTTGCTTTATTTTTACTTTTAGTTGTTACTCAGCATTTATTTCCCAGTCCATCTCTTTTCATGTCCATGTTCATTTTTCTTTTTCTTCTTTTTTTTCCCCGGTACCAGGGGTCAAACTCATAACCTCGCCGCTTGCCAGGCAGGCACTTATACCGCTGAGCTAAATCCCCAGTCCTAACGTCCATTTTTCTATAGCAGTTTTGCTGACTCTGTTGAATTTCTTATAAATGAAAGTAATTAGTCTGTTATTTGTTGCATGTCTTTCCCAACATATGTCATGTAATTTTGTGTTTTCAGGTCTGCAACCAAAGATTCTTTAATAATCATAGACGAATTGGGAAGAGGAACCTCTACCTATGATGGCTTTGGGTTAGCGTGGGCTATATCAGATTACATTGCAACAAGGATTGGTGCTTTTTGCATGTTTGCAACCCATTTTCATGAACTTACTGCATTAGCCAATCAGATACCAACAGTTAATAATCTGCATGTCACAGCACTGACCACTGCTGAGACCTTAACTATGCTGTATCAGGTGAAGAAAGGTGAGTCTGGACCATGGGTATGCACTAATTTCAAAATGTGCCAGTGGGAACCTTACTGCATTTGAACTCACCATTAATTCCCTTAAATCATTGTTCATATAGAACAGATTTGCTTTTGACTTTCTAGTCTGAGGGCAGGAAACACTGTATATTATCTATATTTCTGTGTCTTGTAGTAGGGCCATTTGTTCTGAAGCTGTCACAGAAACAGTTACACAAGGTATTCACCTACCTTTTTGGCAGTGTGTCAGGTTAGCTACTAGGTAATAATATTAATATGCTTTGAAGTTCCAAAGCCCTAGATGTTACTATTTAATAAAATACTTAGATTGTGTTATTAAGGTTATGTTACAGGAACAGGTCAGTTGCACGTGGTCCCCAGTTCTTGGTTCTTGGTTGTTTGTGCTCTGGTGGCAGTCCTTTTTAGTTACAGTCTTCGACATTATTATTGCTGTTGTTACAGGATACAAGTTCTTGCAGTGGATATAAATCATGTTTGTGTGTGTGTGGTAGAAGTGGCTTCAGAATATCTTTAGCAGGCCAGATGAAGTGTGGAGAAGGTAGAAATGCGTTTATCTTTTACTGTGGACATGTATAAGATGCATGCTTCCACTTTATTGTTGTTTACTTCTCTTACTGTGTGATGTCCAGCTCCAGATTGTGTAGGATAAATAATTAGGCCACAATTTTTTTACAAGGCTGATATAGCTCAATGGTAGAACACTTGCCTTGTGTATGTGGGGCCCTGGGTTCCCCATCACCACAAAATGATACTTACCATTATTATTTTATAATGGATAAAGATCATTAACTTTGCAGTCATCATTTTTATTAAATACCTGGAAAGATTGTCTTAACTCAGTTTTTCTCCTAACAAATGAGAATGAAGATAAACTACCTAGTCTATCAATTTAGTCTAGTTATTTGTGTCAAAAATTTTCTTTTCATTTGTTTGCCATACGTCACAATCAAATTAAGGTTACATAAGAATGATAAATAATTTTTCTAAGGTACAACTTGTCAGTTGTTTCGTAAATCCATCAGCTGGTTTTCCTGAGTGACCATCTGTGAAAATTACAAAATTAGATTCAGAGGCCACTACATTCACTAGTAACAAGTCAGTATATCTGGACTTCAGTGCTACTTTTAATTTGTATGTTTTCCTTAGTACTTTAGTCTATAAGAAAACTGCAGGTATAGTGCTTTATTTAAGATACTAGGCTTTGGGGGGATTATCTATCAACCTTTTCTTCTGCTATTTTTTATTTTTTATACTACATTTTTTTCAAGGATAAAGTACAGCATTGTGTGCCAAATCAGAATCACTTTTTATTAGATACTTCATTAAAATTCTTTTATCTAAGTTCCTCTGAAACATTTAACAAGTGTATTTGAAATAATCCAAAATTAAGTTGCCTAATTACAAGAAAGTATAAATCCACCTACATAAATTGCTGTTTCTTTCTTCCTTGTCCCCTTGCACATTTCCCAAATTTCTTGTAGGTGTCTGCGATCAGAGTTTCGGGATTCATGTTGCAGAACTTGCTAATTTCCCTCGGCACGTGATAGAGTGCGCCAAGCAGAAAGCCCTGGAACTTGAAGAGTTCCAGAGCATCGGCGCCTCCCAGGGACGCGACGACAGGGAACCAGCCGCCAAGAAGTGCTACCTGGAGAGAGAGGTTCGGCCATTTGTGTTTGTGATGATTTAATGCCCACCTTGCTGTTAGAAAAGCCAGTCACCACCATGAGAGGGCTTTTCCCCCTTGCATGATTCTAATGCAGTGACTTGAGTCATTTAGAGACTCAGTGCCAAACTGCAACCCAAAACCCACTTATCCATCACAGAGAGCCAACACAGCAATTAAACCTGAATGCTGAAGTTTTACTTTAGAGAAAACAACTCCACATTAACATCTTACATCTTGAAAGAAAAGCACAATGACATATATGCTATAGGTTTGGCACCACTGTTCTAGTGTTTACATTTTGGTTTGGTTTGGGTTCTTTGGGTTTGGGTTTGGGTTTGGGTTTGGGTTCTTTGCTTAATTTGAGACAAGGTATCACTTTGCAGTTCAGGCTGGCTTTGAGCTCACTTTGTAGCCCAGGCTGGTCTTGAACTCCAAGGACCCTCCTACCTCAGCCTCCCTAGTGCTAGGATTACAGGCACGCGCCACTGTACCTGGCTCTGTTCTGATTTCTGTACCACATCTATTTGTGTGAGAAGGTAGCATTTTGGGGTTAGGGATATCACTCAGTGGGATGCTAAGCATTCACAAGGCTCTGGGTTCAGTCTCCATCACAAAACAAAAGCATTTCATGTACCAGATTTTAAAAGTAGGAGTAAAGGAATGTTAATTTAGGTTTAGAACTAATCATTCAGCCAAGCATGGTAACACATGCCTATAATCCCAGTACTTGGGAGGGTGAGGCAAAAGGATCACCAAGAGTTCAAGGCCAGCGTGAATTCCATAGTGAGACCCTGTCTGGGGGGGGGGGGGAGGAAAATCAACAAATAACACCTAATCTTCAAAGGAGCTATAGATGTCCAGTTAAATTGCATGTATACTTAGGTAAGATGGTAACAAAGAAATGCAAAGACATAGTTTATAATTCTGTTCTCAACTTGTTTAGAATGTAGTTGAGATAATAACATATATGTCTTGGGATGTAATAAGGTGTGTGACCAATGTTTATTAAAGAAGTTGTGGGCAGAATGTTTATTCTCATCAGAGAAATGATTCTTACATTGGGCCTTCTCTGAATAATAGGTCAAATTTAGATTTCACACAGAAAGGTATAACACCTGAGTGACTTGTTTTTTTTTAAAATTAAAGGTTTGCTTTTCAGTAATTAAAGAGCATCTTAATGCGCTGGTTGGTCTTGGCAGCATTAACTGTGTGGTATGTTGTGACACCTTTTTACTTGTTGCAGTTTTAACTTGTACTCAGTCATATTTTTTTCTTATTTGAAGTACAGATGATACGTGGTTTTTGCGGTTAAAAGATACAGGTTATTTTTTCTACTTGTAGAAGCAGGAGAAATACATCATAACTTGCTAGCTATGGAACGTTGCCGTCTTACATGAGAGATGATTTTTGTATTAGCAGTTTAACATATCAAACTCATAGCTCTTGGTGATCTGGGATCAGACAGGCTCTTTGTATAATCCCTGATTTCCAATCAGAACAGAGGTTATGTTCTTTTGGTATGAATTAGAGTATACTGTGAAAAGTTTGGAAGCCAAAGGAACCAAACACAACTATTTATGATATTAGCCTGGATTTAAATATTTATTTGGAGGGAAGTACACTCAATTTTTAGTAAAGATGTATTTCTTGATCAGATGTCTGCCTTTTATCTTAAGATATTTATTACTATTTAGTTCCCTTGTGTAAAAAGCAGGCTACTTAGTTCTGTTTCACATGCAGTAATAAACATTAAAATGAGTCTCACTCTTTGCTGGAAAGTATTCCAAACAATTTACACAGTAACTCTTAATTCTCACAACTTTGTGGGGTTGGTAATATTAATATTCCCATTTTGTACACGAGGATTCAGGTTAAGCAACTGTGTTCTTTGGAACAACAGTAGTTGGGTAGTAAAACAAAACAGAAACATCGTGTGCGCGTGTGTGTGTGTGTGTGTGTGTGTGTCACTCAAAGACTCTCAGGGGTTGTTTATGCCTTGCAATATTCTTTGAAAATTTCGAGTTCTTTTTTCTTCTGAGGTTGTTTATGTCAATTATAAAAGTAGAGAGAGTTGAGAACCTGTAAAATTTCAGTTCCTATGTCCTTAGCAGTCAGACATGAATTTGTGTCTTTAATGATTTGCTATGAAGAAATTCATAACAACTGAGGACTTTGCTATGTGTTACAGACACTGCATGTTTAAACAAATTTTCTCTGCTGAGTAGCATGTTTAGATTGAAATTTAATGAAACAATTCATTGCTATTGAATGTGACTTTTAGAAGACATTTTAGTGACTGTTGGGGTGTTGACATGTTTTTCAGCAAGGTGAAAGAATCATCCAGGAGTTTCTGTCCAAGGTGAAGCAAGTTCCCTTTACTGAAATGTCAGAAGAAAGCATCACAGAAAAGTTAAAGCAGCTGAAAGCTGAAGTGATGGCACAGAATAACAGTTTTGTGAATGAAATCATTTCACGAATAAAGGTTACTACATGAGAAAACTCCAGTGGATTGAAGACAGTATTGATAAGCTATCTGTTACGCATTTGTACTGTTTTATATTAACTTTTTTCCATAGTATTGACTACCAATGCCTCTGGGATATCAACTGAAATATTTAGTATACTTTATCTGAGTCCATTTTCAATGGTGTTTGAAAATTAGAGTGTAACTGATGACCATTTAAATGGACATGGGCAATAGTAAGCAATATACTGAATTTTATAAATAAAGCTCATATAGTTTGTGGAATTTAGATGTGCTATATTTCTTTGCATTATGGCTTTTATCATATAAGTATCTAAAGGCCTTGTAAGAATAAAGGATTTTTTTAGCCAGAGGGGCTGATGGAGATTATTTTCAGTGTTCGCCATAGGGTCCATTTGTTGACAGGAGCCAGGTTGGCTGTGTTTTTTAGCCAGGGAATTTTATTAACCCAGAGGCCTAGTATGGTCCTCTATACCATCTACTGTCTCTGTTTACCCCCAATCTGTGGTGAGACTTAGAAATCTTGATTTTAATAAAGACTTTGAGGACTCTAATGTAGTCTACCTGTCTTGTTTTGTAGGAAAGAGATGAGATTTAGTGGCTGGTTCTGCAGAATATGGGAAGAAAAGATAGTATTTTGCAATGGGATAGTGGGTTATCCATATTGAAACTGGTGGTGAAAATTCAAATCCATATTGAAATTGAACCCCCCACTCCATGTCATGTGGAAAAATTAACCCCAGTGAATTTTGGACCAAATACATGAGACAGAACTGTCACACCTAGTGTTTATAGTTCTAGAGATAATTCAGAAAGAATATTTGTATGTCTTTGGCTTTGGGAAGAATTCGTGAGACACACACAACTTGAGCTGGGAGTGGTGGCATAGGCTTGGGTCCTGTCTGCTTGGAAGGTTGAGGAAGAATTTCACAACTTTGAGGCCAACTGGGCAATGTAATGAGGCCCTGTCTCAAAAGATCGAAAGGGATGGGGGTGAAGTTTGGTGGTAGAGTGCTTGCCTAGCAAGGCTTGTGTATCAGTCAGCGCCTGCTAGGGAAACAGATTTAATGCAAGATACACAGATACGTAAGGATTTAGAGGACTGGTCACAGTGGCCGCTCAGTCAGATGCAGAAGAGTGCAGGTCTGCCTGCGAGCTGGAGGTGGGCAGGATCCTGTCCAGGCCTGCAGCCCACAGTGGTGTCCTGCGTACCAGGAAGCCGAGGGTCTGTCCTGGAGGCTGAAGACTTCCAAGGGGAAGGTGAAGACTGGGGCTCCTCCTCCCTTCCTTTTTAAAGACCGTACTGGTGACAACTTCCCTAGAGTGGGTCTTCTACACCTAGAATTATGTTGGATCAGTTTAGGTGGGAGTTTCTTACTCAAATTGATACAATCAGTTAATTGTCACAGGTTGAATCCCCAGTGTTTCCTAAAAAGCACTTTATTAAACTTTATTGTCTATAAAGTTTAACACACTTAGCTATATTGAAATTAAGAACTTCTTTCATTAAAAGCCACCAAAGAGTAAAAAGACAGTATCCATTGTGGGAAAACATTAGCACCACATAAAATACTGAAAGATAAATACCTGAGATAAAGAACTGTAAAATCACTAAAAAAAGAGTCATTTACAAGTCTACCATTTAACAAAAGGACAACCAGTTAAAACTAAGGAAAAATATTTTTCCAAGGAAGATGTATAAATGGCCAATAAGCACTTGAAAAGATGCAAGTCGAACAGATGCAAGATACATACGATATATAAGATAATGTATCAGTATATTGATAATACAACAAACAGTCAATTAGGATAGTTAAAATGGCAGATGTTAAGTATTGGCAAGGATGTGGAGAAATTTTAAGTTTGATACACTGCTGGTGGAGTATAAAGTGGTACAGGCTGGGGGGTGGGGAGGTGGCACGTGTACACCTGTAATCCCAGCACTCACGAGGCTGAAGCAGGATGATCACCAAGAGTTTGAGGCCAGCCTGGACTGGAGACACCTTGTCTTAAAACAACAAAGAAAAGTACAGCTTTGGAAACCAGTCTGACATATTCTCAGTCACTGTGCAGCCAGGCAGTTCCTCCCCTTTGTGTATATCTAAGAGATAATTATACCCACACACCAGTGTTTAAGCAGGTTATTTACAGTAGCCAAAGGTGGAAATAAGCCGGAAGTCCATCAGTGGGAGGGTGTGTGAACAAAATGTATATGCATGCAGCATACGTGATTCTGCCATGAGGAGAATGAAGTAGTGGTGCATGGTAAAGCTGGGGACTGCAAACGTGCAGTCTGATGGCCTGGGATAGGACTGCAAGTTTGACCCCAGCTTGGACAGTTTAGCAGCCTATCCAGACCCTGTCTCAAAAAGGTAAAACTTGAAAACGTGGCGCTAAGTGAGAAATCAGTCAGTCACAAGAGTACACATAATTTGATTGTATTTGTGTGATATTTTATAATAGAGCTAGAAAAAGGTTTTAGAGATGAGGGAGTGGTAGCTAAAGTGCTTATGTGATGAAAGTTCTAAAATTAGTATTGGTTGTGCTAATCTGTGAATATACCAAGTCCTTGAATTCTGCGTGGTAGATGGATAATCATGGTATATGAATTACGTTAAGACCATTTTGGAAAGTTTCATACACTTCACCTGGTAGAACATGTTAAGTAGCCTATAAACATGAAAATGTGTTTGCTCACCAGACAGAAAATAAAAACCATGCCCCACGCCTATTGGGAGGCTGAGACAGGAGGATCCCTGTGAGTTCAAGCCCAGCCTGAACTGCATAGTGAGACCCTATCTCAAAAAAAAAGTCCTAGGCCACCTCAGTCCTTTGCTAACACCCCTTACCACTGATAACCATTACAAGTAACAGTGCCAGCCTTTGGTAAGGTTGTATGTAAACTAACTGCAAGCATATACTTGGTAAAGTTGGGACCATGCCTACAATCAAGCACTTCAAATCCTGGGCACGTACTCCAGAGATGCTCGTGTACACTGTATATACACCAGAGTGTTCATATGCTCCAGAAATGAAAAGCTGCTGCTAC
>PVJX010036646.1:0-17462 GCA_004027295.1 Dolichotis patagonum | reverse complement strand
TTCCTCTTTTCATAGAGAGCCCACCAGGCCTGCTACCGTCCTCCTGGGGTAGACGGACGACAGAGGCCCTGTTCACTTGGAGTCACTGTAGACCTTGGGCTGTGAGCAGCGCATGTGCCTTAGTCTCCAGCACCCTGCGCTGTTCTGAGTGGTTAAAAAGCCCGTGCCTTCTTTCTGTTTGTGAAAGTACTAGGGGTTACTTAGTTACATCCATGCTATTGGAGTCCCCCTGACCCCCAATTTCAGTCCTTCTGCCCCAGCCTCTCTAGTAGCTACGATTCCAGGTGCACACCCCTCCCCCCCCCAGCTAAAAAGGACCATTTTTATAGGGCACCGGAGAGGAAGAATGATTTATAGCCATGAAGGAAGCAGGGTAAGGCCTTGTTGTGGGGGACTGGGGTCTCTGGAGTGGATCAGCCTCTGTGCAGGTCTTGTTCCTGCCAGGTGTGATGGTGCACACCTGTAGTCCCAGCACGTGGGAGGCTGAGGCAGGAGATTCGCAGTCAATGCAAGGCCAGTCTGGACCACATAGTGAGTTCAAGGCTAACCTGAGCTATACAGCAAGATCCTCTATCTCAAAAAACAGAAACAAAAAAGAACATTGCTTGTTTTACTTCTCATTTTACCACGTTCCCATGAATTGACTCTCCGAATTACTTTTCACTATTGCCATCTGCTGGTTTCCAGATACTTACAGACGAGACCTCTTTGTATTTGGCTCGGCCTCTCCAGCGGCCAGTAGGGCCTGTTTCTCATAATCGCTAAGCCATCGAATCAGCAGTGCAGCGGTTCTGCCGTCACTCGCTCCACGCCAGGCGTTCGCTGCACGCAATGGGCGCGAGCAGGCCTGCGGAGGAGGCGCTGCATCTTCTCTTGGGCTTTTGCCACGCTGGGGTGCAGGTGGGAGTGCTCTGGACGGAACTTCAGTGGGAACGGGACGGTCCTGTGCCCCTGGTTTCCCTGCTCCGGCACACTTTTCTGATCATCCTTCTTAGCTTTTAAAGAATTAGGCTCATTAGTTTTTGTCTCCTTTAAGGTGTCCCAGCACACCGGCTGATTCTGGGTTTTAGTGTTTTTATTAAAGTTCAGGAAAACATGTTGGGTGACTGTCCTGTTTGTGTGACCGAAGAGCAGCGGGATCACACGTGGAAACGAGCCTTACCTTTGGCCTTCTGTCACTGTCACCATCTGAGTGAACAACTTTGTTTTCTTCTCTGTTATCAAATACTGTTTTTTGGGGGTGTACCGGGGATCAAACTCATGACCTCATGCTTGCCAGGCAGTCGCCTGTGCTGCTGATCTGTAGCAGCCCCCAAATACTGATTTTCGTCACGGAGATGACAGTGCGACTTTCAGGTGTGCATCTGGGGCTCCAGGGTGAGGCCGAGTGCCTGCCGCGCCTTCACCCGAGGCGTGCGTCCCCCTCCGGGCGTGGTGGCTCACTTTTGCTCTTTGTTTTAAAACAGGGGCCTTCCGCCTTCCACTTTGGTTCCCCGGTACTGTGTTCATCTTTTTTCTTCTCCAGATTTTGCTGCTGCTGCAGCGCTGGGCGCTGAACCCAGGGCCCGGCATGTACCAGGCAGGTGCCCCGGCTGCAAGCGCCTCAGCCAGAGAAGATGGTGGCAGTATGATGTGGGGCCACCCACATGCCCAGTTTGGCAAGGAAATTACTTCTCTCATAGAGTCTTGGAGCAGTGGTTGTGGGTCATGATCTTTTTTATGGATCTTAAGATGTGATGCAGTTGCGTGTACCTTTATCCTAAGTGCCTGTGCTAAGTCTTTATTTGGGTTAGACGCCTGTGGAACACACAATTTCCCAGGGTGGCCTAGAGCAGGTTTAGGAGACAGAGATTCTCACGTATCTTTTGCACAGCCCTAGAGACCTCCTCTCACCATGCGTGCTGTGGGTTTCCTTGCAGTGTCTGAACGGCACTCAGCTGCTGAAACACTTCGGTCACGGAGCCAACAGCCCCATCTCCCCGGCCCTGTTCACCTACCTGTGCCCCGCGCTGCTCTACCAGATCGACAGCAGGCTCTGCATCGAGCATTTTGACAGACTCTTAGTGGAAGACTTAAGTAAGGAGAAACATCTCATTCCTGAAGATAAAGCGAACATTGGGGCCTCAGGTGAGAAAGAAACTCCAAGTTCTGCTCTTGGAGTGCTCCAGTACCTGCACTTCTCTTAAACTGTAGTGCGTCAGAATGCAGTTTGTGTAAATGTGGACATGCCTTACGCTGGTTTTGCTGTCCCCATGTAGAAAGCCCTGGGGAGGCAGGAAGAGCTCAGCACGTGGAGGGGCGCTTGGCTGTGGGTGGGGAGCTGGGCGAAGGGGGCGAGGGTCGGAACTGGAGCCTTCTGATGAGCAGATGTGAAGAATGGGGCCCTAGTGGAAGCTACCTGGTATGATGGTGATTGACTCTTCAGCGGTTTGGGGCTGAACCAGATGGTTACATGTTGGTGAGAACCAGATGGTTACCTGTTGGAAGAAACTCCGCGCTCTGTCCCGTTCCCCTGGGCAGCTTCACTTTGCTACCGTCTATGTTACGTACCGCTTCCTGCTCTGGCGTGGTGCCTTCCTCTGTGTCCGAGAGCTTGCTGGGTGTCACCTGCCCGTGACAGCTTCCTCTCCTGCTTCGCTGCGTTGTGCTGCATTGGTGCAGAGTTCAGCGCTGTGCGTGGGCCTTCCACGTGCGAGGCGTTTCTGCCTCCCGTCCGCACGTTCATTCACTTCTCTTCTGCCCCCAGCCACACCCTGAGCTACGTGCTGCTTGTGGGTGATGCCTTTTCCTGTCATGCTTCTCAGGATGCAGCTCAAGCAGCGGTGCCTTAGCTTCCGTCGTCCTCGCCTCACCACGGGCTTTGTTCCTTCCAGTGCCGATCTCAGGGAATCGTAGTAGTTGGCTTGGTGTGTTTGGTTGGACTCAGCTGCTGTGAGGTAGTGACTGCAGCTGTCTCTCTATCCCTAGTGCCATGGTGAAGACAGCTCAGGATATAAAGTAAGCACTCACGCTTGATCAAGGGGGTAATTAATTGCCTGACAGCAGTTTCCACACTTGCAGCGGCAGCGCAGGGAAGGTGCTTGTTGAAACGCAGTCAGTGAGCTCCCTGCACTGTTACCGCTGACACCGGTAGTGAAATGCCTTCAGAACAAGCGGGGTTTTCATGAACTGCTCAGCCAGACGCAAACCACTGATGGGTTACCATGAATCGGGTAACGGCGAGCACAGTTCTGCTTTGTGTTAGCTCAGGGTAGTGGGCCTAGGGGCACCAACCGAAGTAACTAAAATGCTACCTATGACTATAAACTGAAAACTGTTCCAGCAAGATGAGGATTGAAAGAACAGAGTTTCTAAAAATTTCATAGTTTAGGAATAAAGTAGTCATGTTCAGGAATATCAGATTCTAGCCTGTAAGAATTTTATCAGGTGAGAGATACTTCTTAAAGCTTGAATGAATACACTTCATGTTCCCTAGGGTTAAGTTGCCAAGGCACCTCCATTTTACATTTAGGTTGATTTTTTAATAGGAAAATAACCTTAGAATGCATAATTATAATAGGCTGTACTCATTAGGACTTTACCACATACTGAACTAAACACTTTTGCACGGATATTTCCTGTATTCATTCGTGTGTGTGTGTGTGTGTGTGTGTGTGGTTTTGCGGTGCTGCCCAGGCTGGCGTCAGACTCCTGTGCTCAGGTGATCCACCTGCCTCGGCCTCTCGAGAGCTGAGACTGCACACGTGCACCGCTGCATGTGGCTCATTTGATTTCCTCAGCCCGAGCGCTGTGCACTTCAGTTTCCCGTTGGGTGAGGAAAAGGAGCCGAGAGGCTGATGGCTCCTGAGACAGGCAGGCCGGGCACCCTGTGCTGAGCGGCAGGAGTGGAGGGCGGGCTCGCTGGCCGGCCGTCTGCCTCTCCAGATGGCATTGGCTCTGCTGGCTCTCGGTAGATGAGAAACCCAGGAGGCACAGGCCCGCCAGCACCCGCACTTCCTCACTGCAGCCGGAGGGGAGGTCGAGAGGAAACCGGGTGAAAATATAATACATTCCTTCTGTACCGGGAAAAACGGGGGCGAGGTCGTCTCACGTGTGTTGAGAGCTGCAGCGTGTTATTCTGAAGGTTCCCAGAAGATGCCTGTCTGTTTGCACGGCGGTGGATCCCAGCTCCTCCCTCGAGCTGTGTGCGGCCGGAGTCTCGCCCTAACCTGGTACCGAAACCACACTGTGGACGGGTGTGTAATGTGGTAACACTGAACGTTACAGCCTATTCACTCAGAAAAGCCTCGGAGGAAATTGTACTTGTTTTGCAAACAAGTACATTACAATAGTGAATATTGATTAGTGATTTGCAGGTGGTTATTAGCATTGTCAGAAATGCAGCTTGAATTAATTATGTCCTGATAGATGCTAATAATTGTTATCGAGAATGCCCTGCTAGTAATTATTTTTAATGACTGCTGCACCATTAAGAAAGGTTAACTTGTTCTGTATAAATCTCCCATAGTGATACAGCCACTATCTCATTAACTTCGCTCAAAGACCGCCGTAAACCTAACGCACCGAGCCTGGGCGTAATGGAAACTGATTGTTTCCTGGGATTGGCTCATTCTGTCATAGGGCTGACCCTCGCTTAATTACCAGGGGTCTGTGAATGGGCTGCTAAGCAGTTTCTGCCAATTAAAATGCTGAAGCAGTGTGGAAAACTGCCGTCTTGCACATGGTTTGCACCAAGTTAATTAGGAAGTTTCCACAGATGAGCGCTTCTTCTTAAAAGAATGCATTTTCTCTCTTGATGAGAAGGGGGTTGGTGAATAACCGAACTTGAGGACCTTTCACGTTGTGAGTGACCTAATTTGCAGAGTTAAGTGAAGCTGTCTCAGGCACGGAGCACTTTTATTGCATATGGTGTCTTGGGTACAAGTAAAGGAAGCATTTGCTAGCTGGTGTCACAGTCTGCCTGTTGTTAGTGTGGCACACTAAAAAGCTGTAAGGGCAGCTTTTTAAGGACACCTTCAGCATTTTTTGTTCTGCTGTAGCTTTGCGATTGTAAATAAATTGTGATTGAAAAGCACATTCTGTTTGGAAATCAAAATAGTTTTTTTGTTTTCTTTTTTTTTTATTACCTGCAATGCTAAGTACCTTGGAAACTAGGAAATTCAGATAGAGTTTCTATGAGTTTAAATTTAAGTGTTTTATGTTCTAGAAATAAGCAAGTAGCACAAGTAATTTTAAGCGTGATAAATTCTAAACAGCTTCACATTTCTTCTCATAGTTTAAAAGGATTGTTTTCCTTTATGAAGATTACCGATTGTTAGAAGAATTGAACACATTTATGCTAGAGAGCTGGTATTTTTTTAAAACATTGAACGTGAGTAATTGAGAATAAGAAGACATGTTTATAAGTATAAAAGGGGAAAGTGGAGCTGTGTTGTTAACGAAATAGCTATCATGAATTGTAAGCTATAGAAAATAATCTGGACATTTCCTTAACTTCCTCAGCACAGGCAGGAATAATTGAGAATTCATGTTAAACAGGAAACAAGTATATTCTGGTACTTTGATGTAGTCACAAGTTTGTTTTGTTGTACTCTTGTCTCAACTTCTAACTAGGTCTGGTTCTGAAAGCTTACTATTAAGTAGTCCTTGTTAACTTTCATATGTAATTTTATTTAATTTTTCTTATAGGTCTTCGTTTCTGTAAAACCACCTTAGTGAGGTAAATACATGAGTGATTAAATAAAGCATGTGGCCAAGAATTGTCTGAAAATGTGTGATGATATCATGGAGAAAATATGGTTTATATCATGGAGAAAATATGGTGTAAAAGTCGGAGGACTCTGGGCTTAGCTTTGGTTTGTTCTGTGTTTTAATTCAGTGCCCGGGATGGAACCCAGGGCCTCACGCATGCTGGGCTCTGTCGCTGGCCCTGTTCCCAGTCTCAGGACCCAGCTTTGACTTTGTTATTCATCTTTTTAGTATCGTGGTAAAATATATGTATTATATAATTAGGTATTTGCATAATTGTTTCAATTTTTTCTTTGTTAAAAACTTCTCTTTTTCCATCGATTCCATTTCTGCTTGTTTGCTTCTTTAATATGAAGACAGTCTCTTGCATACAGCATATGATTGACATTTTTTGTTTTTTAGTCCTTTTTGCCAGTCTCTGTCACTTGATTAGAGAGTTTAACTCATTTACAGTTAAAGAAATGAAAGACTTTTTGTCATTTTGTTGTTTCAGTATATCTTGGAGCCTTTTTATCCCTCGTTTCTTGAATTACTGTCTTTTATTGTGTGTAGTTGATTTTTCTTACAGAGAAATATTTAAGTTCCTCTCTTCCTTTTGTATGTATTCTATGCTTTTCTCTGGGTTATCATGGTCGTTACATTTAACCCCTGCAGCTACCACACAGTTTTGTTTACACAGTCCGACTCCAGTAACACACCAGTGTCCCTCATAGCTCCGTCCTCACCCCTTTCAAATGCTGAAGTCACAGAATTATATGCTTATACATTTTGTGCCCCTAAACAGGAACTAAGGGTTTTTAAAAGTGCATTATTAGTCTCTTAAATGATGTAAGAAATTTTCTGATAGTTTTATTGAAGATTCCTAATATGTGATGAGTTGTTTCTGTTGAAACTTTTTTTTTGTATTGGAAATCGAACTCAGGACCTTGCACTTAGCAGGCAGGTGCTTGTATCGCTGAGCTATATCCCTGGCTCTGTCGAAACTTTAGAGTCTCTCTGTGGCTTTCAAGAGTTTGGTCATACTCTGTTTTGGTATAGATCCCTGCTCTCATCTTCCTTGAGGTTCATTTAGCTTGGGCGGTGTTTGTTTCTGTCATGCATGAAACGTGGCAGGTCTTGATCCCTTTCCTTCTGATACTCTTGCTGTCCCTGTCACTGTCTCTTCTTACAGGACTTGGAGAGTGTGTATGCTGATGCAGCTGATAACTAGGCAGTGCACTTCCCCCTCAGCTCTTTAAGGAGCAGTCTTATAAATATGCAGATATATTTATACTGTAGAAACCTAAGCGTATGCACGTTGTTGCTGTGAAATTGGCGCATTAAACCCAGCGCTTTGTGCAGGCTAAGTAAGCGTGCGCCCTGCCCGCCGGCCGCGTACCCAGCTTGATGTGCTCTTTGAGCGTGGTCTTAAATTGTAAAACGTAATAAGCTCAAAATTTTAAATATGCCTCTATACCAGTATTTTATTAGCTTATTGAATTGTGTTGTATAAATTGTTCATCTTCTCAAATGTGTAATACATCAAATTAATGGTATTTACTGTACAGAATATTAAGATTTAGAAATTTAATTTGTTGCATATGTCTTAAAAGGAAAGTCCAGAAATATATGAATGTATATTTCCCAGTGCAGAATGTAACATGACCCTAATAAAACAATCAGGATAACAACAAGGTTTATTCAACTAGATTTTTTGAAATAGTTTTTAATTTAGTATTTTAAGTTGATTGAGTTTCCTAGGACATTGATTTATAGAAATAAAATCAATAATTTTATTGAATAATTTTGATGAGTAGTTCAAGTGTATATTTGGATAAAATAACTCAGATTAATAAAATTTATAATAGAGTTACCAAGCTTGCTTACATGCATAGTGTATCTAAGGTTTGGGTAGTTCTTTGTTCTCTCAGAGTATCTTGGAGTATGAATTACTGGCTTTCCCAAGTGATGTAGTACGTATTTCTTTAGGTTCTTTATTGAGGTTGCTTTTAGGCTGTTGCTTTGAGGTAAGTTGCTTCTTGGCTAGATTATTGCCACACTGAGGAAAATGCCTGCTTAGAAAGGGAGGGGACGCAGCACTGTTGAGAGGCATATCAGACTCTAGAGCGAGGTTGTTCACCTCCGTGTGCTCCCTTTAGGGGGTGCCCTTTTACCCCACCCTACCCCTGCTAACTTCACTGGAGTCAGAAAGCTGCCCTGTTGCTTTGTTGGATGGTAACTCTACCAGCTCCAGAACCTCATGTCTATAATGTGGCCACTTCACCTGATTTGTTACTCATTCTGTTTTTTTTCCCCGGGATAATTTTCTCACATGCAGTTGTCAACATTAGTTGATAGAATCGCCCTGATATCATTTGCTCCACAAACCATGATATTACCTTGTAATGGTGTTTCTGTGACCTGGGTTCCTTGGAAGTTGAGTTCCTGCTGTTTTCTTTCCTCGAAAGTTTTGCAAGTATTGAAGTCTCAGAATTGAGGTCTACCCTTAGCAGTAGCTGGACCTTCATCCTTGTCGTGGGGTTGTGTGTTTGCGTCTTCTTTTTTCCATAGGCTCTGGTATTTGTCTGACAGCCCTTATGTGCTCAGGGCAGGGTACCCTGCAGAACTTTCTCCAGTGATGAGTAACCCCTGCTGTGTCCCTTCTTCAGCTGACCCAGCGAGCCAGTGTTGGCTGTTGTGTGTTAGTGTTGTTGGATGCTGCGGTGCCTAATGGATAAACGTGGTTTTATCGATAATGTTCAACTGTTGGTGAATTAGTGTCATCTCCTTGCTAATGTACTTCTCCTTGGTTTTGAAAATTTTAAGTTTCTGATGAAGGAATGAATTTTCCTTTGTTCACTTGTCCTAAGATGTAATATAAAATCTTTGAGCAGATTTATAATCCTGTTAGATTTAATTAGAAAAATAGTGTTTTAGATTAAAACTGTTTAAAAAGTTTTAGTGAAATTTCTATGGATTATAAAACAGATTTTTTTAAAAGTTAATTTTTGTTTGTTTGTTTTGTTTTTAGTTTAGGCTACTAGTGGGCATTGTGGTAAAAATACCCAGGCTTCTGCACGTTGGCGTTTGCTTCTGGAATCTCAAGTGCTTGTGAATGGCCCGGATAAAGAAATCCATGTAGAATCCCGTTCCCTGTAACACCACTCTGTTTGAGGCCGTGCTACAAATGATTTCTTTTGTATTCTCAGTGAATTTTGTACTGCGGTCTTTGAAAAAGTGGTAAATCATGCAAAAAGTGGAATTGGAGAAAAGGGAGGTTAGAAATAGGTGTGGAGGAGAAGAGAAATCAGGCATTAAGGTCTCAGTTGTCCTTGTAGCAATAAAGCTACTTGTAAGAAAACTGCTTTGTTGCCTTCTCATGTGAATACACTTTTCAGTTTTTTTAAACTTTGTATTAGAAAGATTGTTTTCAAAATTATGAACCATTAGATACTTGGCTTCATTTAATGCTTACAGGAGAGTTTTGTGGTCTTCAAATGGTTTTACTGCTTATAGTCCTGACTGTGGACAGTAGGAAATTTTATTTAGATATTAGATTTAATTATCCTAAATATTAAGAGTGACACCCTTTTTTCATTTGAATTACTTTCTAATGTTGTGGTCCATTGAAGATACTGTTTAAAAACTTAATCTGAGTTTTATAATTCTTTTTTTAAGTGTTCAAGTTGGATATATTTCATGTTTTTGTTTCTAAGCACAATTGTGCTGTAAATTTTTTTTTTTAATTTTAGAAACTTTCAGCATAGCTTGGGTGTGATGACCAGTTCTGTGACTCATTTACCTGTGTTTGTTCTTCTTTGGAACTTGTCTTCTACACTGTCGCTCTAATGCTCACTCTTCATTTGCTCTCCTGCAGCGTGGATTTGTGGCATCATCTCTATCACTGTCATTAGCCTCCTCTCCTTGCTGGGTGTGATTTTGGTTCCCATCATTAACCAAGGCTGCTTCAAATTCCTTCTCACATTCCTCGTGGCGCTGGCTGTAGGAACCATGAGTGGAGATGCCCTCCTTCATCTACTGCCCCATGTAAGAGACGTTTTCAGTTTTTACAAAATTTCACGTAAGTAAGCATTTTGTAGGTCAGTTAATACCATCTCCTTGCTATTATCCTACTTCTCCCTGTTTTTGAACATTTTAAGTTATCCAGATGAATCTTCTTTCAGTAGCAGGCAGCGACATTATTATGTAGTAGTATTTCTGTTGTCTTATTTGCAAATAGTATGAAGTTTGGTTTTCTTTTCATAGTTTTAATAGTAAGCTGAATCATTAGATTTTTAAGTGCAGCAGTGAGTGATCTTTGAATCTGTGTGATATATCAGAGCTTTGCAAAAAATGTGTAAGTTGCTGTAGCGATTGTGGGTGTAGCCAGGGGTCACAGCAGTGACCTGGTTAAAGACTCGGACTTCACTTTATTTTTACTATTTGGTTTTTAAGTGGTCATGTTTGCTTCAATTTGCAAAGGACCCGTAACTCCCAGTTGTTCCTTCTAACTTGAAGCTTTCATTATAGTACCTCTGATAGAGGCATTTGGGTTTGCGGGCTTTGTTTCACCAAGAAATGTAGTACACTTTACAGCTGACTGAGTAAACTAAATGGAAGACTGGTTCCTTTAAATAAGACAGTTATGTAGAGCTACAGTTTGAAAATTTAAAGTGACTCACATGTGATCCCACTCCTGTGTGGGATCTAACACAGTTGCTCTTGCACAAGTTGAGAGTTGAATAGTGTTTACCAGAGGGCGGGGCAGCGGGTGGCCAGTGGGTCATGGGTTAGGGGAGGGTAGGAGAGACGTTCCCAGTGCTGCTGCCTGGCAGGGTGGCGGTACATTCACGTACTGTTCAGCCTGTAAGAAGCTAGAAGAAAGAATTTCAGATGTTTCTAGAAATGAGAAGTGTGAAGGAGGTATGTCTGTCTGGATTCGAACATGGTCCAGTGCACATAGACTGAAATACCTCACGGGACCTGATACATGTATACGGTTCCACGTGTCAGTTTAAAAAATAGGAAAATAAAGTGTAAAAACAAGAGAAAAGCTAAACGTTTTTTTTCCGTGTTTTCCGGAAGATTATAATCTCGGAGTTTGACATAGCATTTCAGTTGCTTGTTTCGAAGTATTCTTTGTTGTTGTAACAGTCGCAGGGTGGACACGATCACGGCCACCACCACGCACACGGCCATGGGCACGGCCATTCTCACGGGCGCCCGGCAGAGAGCTTTGTGGAGGAGTACGACGCGGTGCTGAAGGGGCTGGTCGCCCTCGGGGGCATCTACGTACTGTTCATCATCGAGCACTGCATCCGGATGTTTAAGCACTACAAGCAACAGAGGGCGAGTAGCTTTAAATTAGGGGTTTACGTTCTGGAGGTACAGTAATAGAATTTGTGAGTAACTGAGGACAGATTATGGTGGTGTCTGATTACAGAATGGTACGAAAGCAAGCTTGTCCACGTTTTGCAAAGCTATTCAGTTACTGTAGCAGGTTTTCATATATTCCCTGATAGGATCATTCTAGCAGTCTTATGCATTGTATAGCTAAGTATTATATTGAATAAGTTTAACCAACTTTCCGAAGTCTCACAAGTGAGATACACATTTAGGATTCTAAGTCATTTGATTCTATTGTGTCACATGCATAGAGATTGAGATGACAGTAAAAAGAATAACATTAAAAGGAATATGCTTTAATTTTTGAAACTTCGTTACATTACACTATGAAATAAGAGCTATTTCATCCATCTCACAGTTTCATTTGGGTTGCATTTGATTGTTTAGTACTGTGCACCCTCAGCTTTGGAGTAGATGAGGAAAATCCCTTAGCTCAGTGCTTTAAAAAGTGTACAAATTTAGGGGGAATATTCATGTAGTTTGATCCCTTGATGAACCCTAACCCAAAGATTTTTTCTTACTATCCTGTAAAAACAGTCTTATGTATAGTTGGTTTGTCACCTAGAAGTGTGAACAAGGGGTATTATTACTGGTTGGGGCCACAGATTTTATGCTGATAGCTGATTTTTCATCTTGCAGGGGAAGCAGAAGTGGTTCATAAAGCAGAGCACAGAGGAGTCGACTGTTGGAAGAAAGCTTTCCGATCATAAGTTAAACAACACGCCAGACGCCGACTGGCTCCAGCTCAAGCCTCTTGCCGGTACTCCGCAGTTTTGCCCAAGAGGACCTTTTATGACAGACACTGAAATGTTGCTTCTGAACTGGGTTGTTAAGGATTCCTTGCCTTTGTGACTTCCCTAGTACTAGTTTCTAATGTTTTCCCTTAAGTGTGTGTCTTCATTTTGATTTTATTGATTTTAGTTAAATTCAACCTTATTTATGCTGGAGAGTAGGACCAAATAGATGATGGGGTAAGAAATACTTTGTAGTTCTCATTTATGGGAAAAAATGGGAGTCAATGAAAAATGCCTTCTAAGTAGTAGATAGGGCCTTACTAATTGCCCGCTCCCGCCGTGTGGGTCAGCTTCCTAAGGACACTTGCTTTGTACCTGAAAGAGATGCCCCTGGCCGTGCACTAATGCTCTCCACATAAGCACGGTGCATTCTGGTGCCTGCTGGACCTCATGAGGAACCTGACAGTTTTCCGGGAAACAAAAGTGTTTTCAATGTAATTTCTCTCACTTTCCATCTAAAATTGTTCCTCGAGGGCTGGGGATTTAGCTCAGTGGCTTAAGTGCCTGCCTGGCAAGCGTGAGGTCGTGAGTTCAATCCCCAGTACCAAAAAAAAAAAAAAAAAAAAAACCAAATAAAATTGTTCCTCGAATGTCACAGATGCCTGCACACAAGGGCAGCCTCGTATCTGTCTGTACACTTTGCCCCAGAACACGATTGGGAAGTGTCAGGAGATGGTAACACAGATAACTTTAGGAAACCAGGCGAAAGGCCACCCTCGGCTCTCAACAACTGCTTATCAGATGTCATCTTTTGCACGAGCTCTGGGCTTCTGGCCTCTGAGTAGTGGTATCAGGAGCACAAGTGGAGACTGTAGAGAACTTGGCCATCAGCTATTGGTAAATGTGGGCAAGTTATTTAGATTACCTTTGTCTTCATTTTCTTAAATGAGAGACGGTTAGATTGGATTAACACTACAAGTCCCCCTTTCCCTGAAAAGTGATTTCATGTATCTTTAGTTGATGGATCTCAGGGAACCTTGTTCTATTGGGGTAGCTTCTAAGTGCTTTTAGGGAAATACGTTTATTGAAGACTTCCGTAAGATGGTCACCTAGGGAATGTCCCTGTGCACTGGTGTCTGCCGGGGTTTCAGCAGCAGTGTGCGTTTCCTCGGTGAGAAAGCCTGTCCCTGTCTCCCACCAGGGACCGACGACTCGGTTGTTTCTGAAGATCGCCTCAATGAAACGGAGCTGACAGACTTGGAGGGCCAGCAGGACTCCCCTCCCAAGACCTACCTGTGCCTGGAGGAGGAGAAGAGCGCGGACCACCCCCACAGCGACGGCCTGCACGCCCTGCACTCTGCCACGCACAACCACCACGGCACGGGCAAGGCCGTGCCGCGGAAGCACGGGCACCCCTGGCACCACAAGCACTCCCACCACTCGCACGGGCCCTGCCACTCGGGCTCCGACCTCAAGGACACGGGCATCGCCAGCATCGCCTGGATGGTCATCATGGGGGACGGCATCCACAACTTCAGCGACGGGCTTGCCATCGGTGCGTGGCCGGCCGGCGTGGCGCCGGCTCTGCGGGCTCCTCCTCCCCAGGGCTGTGCTGATCGCGGGAGTGCGGTCCTGTCTGGAGCCGAGCGCAGGCACTGGTGCTTGGCTCCTGTCCTGTGGGTTTCTGGACTATGGTTTTCTGTTTGATAGGTATATTTGGAAGTGAAAACATTTTTGAGCTTGTTGTTTTGTTTTTGTTTGGTGTGTTTTTGTTTTTTAATATTATTTTGTGTTTCGAGACAGGGTCTCACTGTGTAGCTCAGGCTGGCGTCAAACTTTCCGTGGTCCTGCCTCAGCCTCCTGAGCGCTGGGATTGCAGGCGTGCTCCTCCACACCCAGCAGTATTTGGCGATTTGGGGGGAAACTGTAGGCAGATGTTTATAGTATACTGCTTAAGTAACTTGACCTCTCATCAAAAGCACAGTCACCTTACTAAAAAAACTACCTGAGCATTATATTTTCAGATACTTTTATATATCCCTGAAAGAGAACAGTTTAATTTCAATCTTGGGTTTAATAAATTTTTCATATCTTTAAAAAGAGAAAGACAAATTTTACAGCATTAAAAATTCATTGTAACAAATTCAAATATACTAGCGTCTTGGTAAAACTAACTCCCATTACCAGTTTGGAGTCACGTGATCAGTACACAATTTTGTTTAAGACCTAGAATCTCTTCTCAGAAGCACTTGGGCTTTGTTTTGTGTCACAAACATAGAGGCCCTGTTTCACGGCCGCAGGAGATGATGATATTGAAGAAAGGGTCTAGTTGATTTGTGTCCTGTGTGTTCAAAAACTGTGGTCTGTGAGACAGGGGAGTCTCACATATGGTATGAAATTAACGTAATAAACATGAGAAAATTAGAGACTCACTTAACATCACTGTTCTCCTTGTCTCCCTTCAATTCTCCTCAGGAGCGGCTTTCAGTGCTGGGCTGACGGGAGGAATCAGCACTTCAATAGCTGTCTTCTGTCATGAGCTGCCCCATGAACTAGGTAATTTTACCAGGTTTCATCAAATCTGAGGATTTATCACTTGTAAATACGCCCCAGGTTTCCAAAATAGTGAAACGTAACGTGACTGATGGCAAGTGTGAGGTCCATTCTACCACACATTTATTGAGCAGGTGCTCAGGTTAGACATTCCAACCTCCTTCCCTCCAGGGTGGTCCTGACCGCTGGAGTTGAGCAGGACTGACGACCTGGGGTTCCTCCAGGGACCCTACCGGAGTCAGGCAAGCAGGCAGGCAGACTGCATTCTCCACCCTTTGGGGTCTGATGTGAGTCCTGCAAGCAGGGAGGTGGGAATCCTCCTCCAGGCTTCCTAGGGCCCTCGAGGAATCTCAAAGGCGCATCCTCTCGTCAGAACCTGGAGAGGTCCCTGGTTTGTCTGTAAAGGCCATGCCTGGTGACTAAAGAGACCAGCACAGTCCGTCTTCCCGGCCAGTGCGCCTATGGCAAGTAAAAACACCAAAACAACACCAGGATTTGGAGGCAGGTTTATCTACATTAATGGGTATTAGTAAAAGGAGGGAGGATTCTAGGGGGTCTGCAAGGGGAAGTACAGTGGCATAGTACTTGACTGTGTTAGATTGGCTCTTACAGTGTGCATCATAGTGCTAGCTATGGATCACAGTAACCAGCTGTTCCTGAGTAACAAAAATAACAAAAACTAACTGGAACTGTTACCTGGGCAACTAAACTAAAATATACTGGCTGGGTGGGGCGTTTTCTCCTGTTAAGACTCAGCTCAGAGACGCTATGGCTGTGTAATCTTTCTTATGTGTATTAAAGGTTAAATTAAAATTCAAGATAAAATTCTTGTATTGTGCTAAATTGTCCAGGGAAGTCTGAGCATTTGCTGTATAGATTCATGTAGATTTAATATGTATTTGAGCATTTAAGACAAGAATGAAGAATATTGACATCCCCCTCAGCCCCCGTACTGGGGATGGAACCTTGGGCTTTCCCAGCCCATTTTATTGTTTTATTTTGAGACAGGGCCTTGCTAAATTGCTCAGGCTGGGCTTAAACTTGGAAGCCTCCTGCCTCGGTTTCCCAGAGTGCGGGAATTGTGGGTAACATACTACCAGGCCCAGCATGTAGTCTTTTGTTTTGAAAGTCTCAGTAGTGGGTATTAGCAGATGTTCACACAAGTGTAGCTCTGGGTCACACTGATTTTACAGCTTAGCAGGTACACCTCATTCCTTGTGCTAGCGAAGCCCTTGGATACCAGGAAGCAAAATGCTGGTTTATCAAGTGATGAGGAGACTTAATACACAGCCCACTTATGGGGGAGTCCTTTGATTTTTTTTTTTTTTTTTGGTGGTGGTAGGGATCGAACTCACGACCTCACACTTGCCAGGCAGGCACGTGTGCTGCTGAGCTAAATCCCCAGCCTCCCTTTGATTTATTTTTAAGATGTTTATATAGGTTCTATGGAGAAGAGAGATTTGGAGAAAGGAAAACATATGAAGTCTTTGGGAATTTATAACCTGAAGCAAGACTAAAATCATGACCTATTTAGCTTACTCTAACTGAAAACCCCAGATCACCAATCAGAGAAGTCAGAGGAGAGTTCAGTGAAGAGATGCATGTCTGATGCACAGACTAGAAGCCTCACTGCTGTTAGTGTTAATGCTTCCTGCCGATCTGTTTAGTGCCTTTCCTTGTGGAAAGGGAAAGGAACCTGAATAGCTGGGAATTTTGAAAAAGAAAAGCGAAGTTGACATCAGGGCCTACTTCCTGTAAAGCCAGGGTACTAAAAGCAGTTGGTGTTGTTAAAGAACAAACACACAGGCCAGTGAAGCAGACTAGACAATGATGTCTAACAACTGGATGTCCAAAAACAAAAAACAGAACACTTGGCTTTTCCCAGCTCACACCATGGACAAGAGTGAATTTAAAGTAGATCACTCTGGAGGGAGAATTTAAAGTTGTAAACCTTCGAAAGGAAACACAGGCTTCCTTTGTGGCTTCGGGTCACACTAATCATTCTCAGACACGGCACTAAAAGCGGGATCCATTAAGGACAAAAGTGGTAAGACAAATAATAGAATAAAGTGGAATTAAAAACGTAAAACAATGTTAAAAGAATAAAAAGGTAAGCTAGAGACTCTGGAAGATTATTTGAAAATGACAAATCTGCAAAAGGCCTTAAGGACCAGACTATTTAAAGACCTCTTACTTTAGTACTAGGAAAACAACCCGGCAGCAACAGTGGGCCAAAGACCTGAGTAAATGCTTCGCTAAAGGAAGAATGGACGGCAGATGAGGTCTTGGCTGGGGCTGTGGCCTGGGCCAGCGGGCTGGGAAGCAGTTAGAACTCTCATACGTTCCTCCTGAGGAGTTTGAAGTGTGCCACTGTGTGGCCCAGAAGTCTCACCTGTCTGTCTGTTGGCTAAAGGGTTGAAACGTTAGGTATGACACAGAAGTCTTTATGAATGTGTACAGGGACTTCTGTCACAATCACCAAGAGCTAGGAGCAGCCAGATTCTTGCAGCTGGTGAGTGGATAGTGTGATCTGTCTGGAGTGAGTATTGTTAGCAATAATAAGTGACCTAAGTACACAGTAACTCGGGTGAATCTGACATGGATTACGCCAAGTGAAAAAGTCCAGACTCGTAGAAGTAGTATGGGGTGGTTCCATTCGCGTGATGTTTTGGGACAGGCAAGGCTGCAGGGACAGAAAGCAGACCGTGGTTGTCCAGGGGTGACGGCCTGAGGGAGCTTTGGAGGATAGCAAAACAGTGTACCCGTTTGCTGGTGGTGAAGAATACACAGTACGTGCTTGTTAAAAGTCATAGATCTCCATGTCGAAAACCACAAGCCAGGAGAAACTGCAAGTTGTCCCCTATTTCAGTTTTAGAATTTTAAATAGACACCATTCACCCTGAGGCTCGGTTAATGACGCCATTTGGTTCTTCTCAGCAGTGGGCGGGTCACTGCGCCCTTGTCAGGGGAGGCAGCACAGCCTGCCCTGTGTGTCTGTGTGACGGTGCTGCTCACTGGTACCACGTCGTGCTTCTTCAGCCA
>PVJX010036645.1:0-17476 GCA_004027295.1 Dolichotis patagonum | reverse complement strand
CACCCCTAGGCGGATGGAACACTCACATCGACAATCCCAGGGCTAGACAACAAAACCAATCATAAACGCTAGATTCAGCTACTTCCATATTATATGAGGCTGAGGGGGCAGGGGTAAAAGAATATGTAATCTATAACAGAGGTGCAACTGACTAAAATTGTTTTCCAGTCTGTGGGTTGTCTTTATATTCCACTGGTAATTTCTTTTGCTATGCAAAAGCTTTTTAATAGGATGAGATCCGGGGCTGGGATTTAGCTCAGTGGCATAAACACCTGCCTGGCAAGTGTGAGGTTGTGAGTTTGATCCCTAGTACCAGAAAGAAAAAAAAAAAAAAGAATGAGTCAGAATAGGATGAGATCCTAGTCATTGATTTTTTGTAATATTTCCCATGTGATTGAGGTTTTGTTCATGAAATCGTTGCATATACCTCTGTCTCCAAGTGTTCTACCTATTCTCTCCGATCAGATTTAGTGTTTCTGATTTAATATTTAGATCTTTGATCCCTTTCTATTTTAGTTTAATGCAATATAAGAGACATGGATCTAGTTTTAGTCTGCAGCATGTAGAAAGACAGTTTTTCTGGCACCATTTCTTAAAGAGACTGTCTTTCTTCCAATGAACATACTGAGACCCTTTGTCAAAGATAAGGTGGCTGAGTTTGATTAGGTGTCAAAGATAAGGTTTCTGGGTTGTTCTGCATCTTCTAATCTGTTCTAATCCTCAGATCTGGGTGTTTGTTTGTTTGTTTACAAGAACCATGCTTTTTTTATCACAACAGCTTTGCAGTATAATCTCAGGTCAGAGATTGCAATGCTCTGTGCCTTGCCTTTGTTGCCCAGAACTGCTTTTGCTATTCTAGGTCTATTCTCATTCCAAATGGACTTTAGCAATGTATTCTCTAGTTCTAGGTATGTTAATTGTATTTTCATTTGGATTGCATTTCATCTGTATAGCAATTTTGGGAGTATAGTTATTTTTACTATGTTGGTTCTTCCTATCCATGAGCAAGGGATATCTTTCCATTTTCTGATATCTTCTTGGGTTTCCTTTTCTGTGTACTGTAATTTTTCAATGCAGAGATCTTTTACTACCTTTGTTAAATTGAATCTTAAAGGTTTTTTGTTTGTTTGTTTGTTTGTTTTTGGATGCTATTGCAAAAAGTGTTGTTTCCCTAGTTTTTCTCTCAGTGGGTTTGCTGTTTGTGTACAGGAATCTCGTTGATTTTTTTTTCAACACAGTAAACTAGGATAACTTTTTCCAAAGTACACAGTATTATCTTTGTACCCACATGTTATTAAATTCAGTAGTCTTTTGGTGGATTTTTTGGAGTCTTCTATATAATGTATCATGTCATCAGTGAGTAATGATAATTTAACTTCTTCCTTTCTTGTCCTTATTCTTTTAATTTATTTTACTATTCCAATTGCTCTAATGTTTCCAGAATTATATCAAGTAACAGTGGGGATAGTGGATATCCTTGTATTGTACCTGATTTTAGAATGAAAATTTTCAGTTTTAAACCATTTAGTGTGATGTTGCCTGGTGGTTTCTTATAGATGGCTTTTATCAGATCGAGATAAAGACCATCTATTCCAGTTTTATGCAGGATTTTTATCATGAGTGGGTGTTAGACTTTGTCAAATGTTTTTGCTGGATCTATTGAAGTGATCTTGTGATTTTTGTCTTTGTCTCTGTTGACCTCATATATTACAGTTATTGATTTGCATATATTGAACCATCATTGCATCCCAGGTTCAATACTACTTGGTCATGGTATACCTCTTCTTGATGATTTACTGCATTCTGTTTGTCAGTATCTTATTGATTATGTTCATTAGAGAGATTGGCCTATAGTTCTTTTTTTTTGGTTAGCCTCTATTCTGGTTTTTAGCCTTTATTCTGGTAAGGGTAATACTTGGTTCCAAGAATGACTTTGGGAGTATTGCTTCACTTTCAATTTCATTAAAGTGTTTCATAAATAGTGGCATTAGGTTTTCTCTAAATTTCATCCAGCAGTGAATCCAACAAGATCTAGGATTTACTTTGTTGATAAGTTTCTTGATTCTTTTTTTTTAGAGAATACTTTATTAGTTTCTGTAATAAAATCCACATGGATTAGACTTTGTATATTTAATACTGTGGGTTGCTCCTGTACACATGAAAAAAATCAAGTTTAACATTTCTAGACCAATGCGGCTATTAAGTTCTGTACAATCCCAACTCAATATGGTAAGCTGGGATAACTTTTTACAAGTTGACAGCATAGCTAAAGTTTCTAAAAATTCAAATTGCATTTATGTATGTTTATATAAAAAGACCTATAATAGCAGTATGTTATGCATCAATAGCAGTATCAGCTTTTCTAGGTTCTGCAGTCATCTGAACAAAATTATCACATTCAGGACACTTCATTAAAATAAGATAATGAAGAAGGGCCAGGGATTTAGTTCAGTGGCAAAAGTGCCTACCTGGCAAGCACAAGATCATAAATTCAATCACTGGCACAAAAAAAAAAAAAAGATGAAGAAGAAGAAGGAGAAAAGGAGGAGGAGGAGGAAGAGAAGAAAAGGAATAGGGAGAAGGAGAAGGAGAAGAAGGAAGAGGAGGAAGAAGAGCAGGAGGAGTAAGAGGAGGAGGAAAAGAAAAATATCCAGAAAACAGTAAAATTATGTTGTGGTCCCTGGAATCATTTCTTATTATTCTTTTGTTTTATTTTAAGAGAGACAGAAAAGGAAATTTTAAAAAAGACAAAATAGAAAAAACAAGAAGAAAAGTAGAATACAGAGTTCAAAAAAATTAACATCATAAAATCGCTAGTTGATAAATTACATATTTTTAACCTAACAATAGTTGCTAAAGTTGCAGAGTCAAAGCACAGAAAGTGGCTAGACACTCAAACACTAACAGTACAAACTCTTCTGTTCAATGATATAACAAAAGCTCAGTAAAATGGTCATCTATTTTACACATTATACATACCATTATATCTTTTAGAGAACTTTAAACTAGCTTCTTAATCATAATCTTAGAAAAAATATTCTAGAGTAACATCATTTAAAACAGTTCTGATAAAACACAGTCATTACTTCATATCATAAAGCAGGTACAAGATATTTTGAATTCACAGAGGTATGATGTACTGTCCTACATCTACAATACTAAAGAATATAATTTAAAAGGCTATAAATTTGCCTCATAGGACTGCTTTCATTCCATCCCATAAATTCTGGTATGTTGTGTCAGCATTATCATTTAATTATACTGTTTAACTTCTTTAATTTCATCTGTGATTTATTGGTTGATCAGCAGGCTGTTGTTTAATTTCTATATATTTATGGAGTTTTTCAGTTTCTTTCATCATTATTTCCAATGTCATTGCACTATGGTCAGATAATATGCATGAGATAATTTCAATTCCTTTGCATTTACTTAAGCATATTCTATGAATTAATATATAGTATATTTTGGAAAAAATCCCATTGAAGGTTTGCATCATTTTCCGAAGTTTCTTTATTTTTTTAATCTGTGTTTACTCTAGATTCATTCACTGGGTACGTCTGTCATTTTTTTTTTTATTTTAAAGAGAATAAAACAAAAGAGGGCAGAACAGAGCAGATCACAACAGGACAACATAGGCAACACAGTAATTTACATTAAGTCAACCCGACATTAACAGTAGCTGTCAAAATATCTCTTTGTCTGCTATAGTTGAGCATAGTTTCAGATACAATAATATAACATAACATAACAACAACATAACATAACATAACAAACATAACAAAATAGTATAAAACCATTCAAAGAGTGAAAGAATTACAGGGCATTCTAAACCGAATAACAGAGAATGATCAGTGGGTACTATAATATCTCATTTTTGATAAAAAAAAATTTTGTTTATACTATCACACATATTCAAATCCCAATAAGACACAACATGATAGATAGAACCAATGGTAATAGAATAGAAGCATCGTAGGATTTCTAAGAAGGATGATATTAAATCAGCAATAGCTGTCATAATGTTTTGTTTTCTTCAAAACAGCTGTTCATACGATCATGCATAATAAAATCAAACAAAACAGAATAAAACCATTCCAACTGATGAATGAAAACATTGAAAGGCTTCAAAGCTATGAGATGGGGACTCATGATTACCATAAAATCTTATATACTCTTATCAACTCTCATACTAGGAAGACTATACGGCATTTACACATATGAGTTTGGTTTATTTCGCTTATGAGTATGGTCTCAAGTCGTGTCCATTTATTTATAAATATCTCGATGTGATCATTCTTTATAGCTGAGTAGTACTCCATTGACATCTGTTATGTTGATAGCCATTGATTAACTGTACAGTTAAAAAGACTGCATTCCGATGTTATGGGGTGGAATGCTCTGCAAACATCTATTAAATCCATTTATTCACAACTTTGGTCTAGTTCTGATATTTCTTTGTTGATTGTTTTGTCTAGTTGGTTTGTCTATTGGTGACACTAGGTTTTGATGGTCCCCATTACAATTGTGTTAGCATTTATTTCATTTTTCATTTCCATTAACATTTGTTTTATGTAGTTGAGTGCACCAATATTTGGGGCATATATATTTATGATTATTCTTCTTCTTCTTTGAGTTTTCCTTTAACAAGTATGTTGTGACCTTTGACTCTTGATCAGTCTCAGTTTGAAATTCATGTTGTCTGCAAACAGAACAGCTACCTCTGCTTTTTTCCAGGTTCCTGTCATATGGAGTATTTTTTTCCATCTTTTGACTTTCAGTCTGTGAATTTCTTTTTGAATTACACATCTTTCTTGTGTGTAGCATATTGTTGGATCTTGCTTCTTGATCCATTCTGCCAGTCTGTTTCTTTTGACTGGTGTGTTGAGACCATTTACATTGATGGTTTTAACTGATATGCATTGGCTCAGCATTCTCATATCATTTATCTTTTTCTTTTCTTTTCTTTTTTTTTTTTTTTTTGGTACTGGGGGTCAAACTCATGACCTTGCACTTGCCAGGCAGGCGCTTAAGCCACTAAACTAAATCCCCAGCCAGCATTCTCATATCATTTTCCTGTTGTTGGTCTCTGTCTTTCCCCTCTGTCTAACTATTTGCCCTGCCAAGTGGCTTTATTCTATCAGTGTTCTTGGAATTGTGGCCTTCTGCATTTCTTCTTAGAATATCCTTCAGAGCATTTTGTAGAGATGGTTTGTTGGTCATGAATTTCTTCAGCTGATCTTGCTCATTGCAGTATTTTATTTCTTCATGAATGCTAAAATATAGCTTTTCAGGGTACATCAATCTATGCTGGGGGTTGTTTTCTTTTAGGGCTTGTAATGCCTCACTACAAGTTCTCTTTGACTTGAGTGTGTTAAGAAGTCTGCTATGATTTTGATGGGTTTTCCTTCACAAATGATTTGTTTCTTTTCTCTAACTGATTTTAATATTCTATTATTGTGCTGAATTTCTAGAATCCTGATTATTATATACCTTGGTGTAGATTTATTTTGATCATAGCTATTTGGACTTCCATATGCCTCACTTATTTTTAAGTCCAATTTTTTTTATCCATGTTTGGAAAGTTTTCTCCCATTACTTCTATGAAGAGGATTTTTTTCATGATATTTGTGCTATATCCAGCTTTCTCATTGACTCCAGCCAAACTTATGCCTCATTCTTTGCTTTACCTTGTAGTTGGTGGATTGATTTTTCATAGTGCTTTGCTATTTTTAAGATACCATTGTGTGCTAACCATAAACCTGTGTTCTAAATATGATGTTCTATCTTTGCCTTTGTTTAATCTGCTATGTATACACTCAACGGAATTTTTATTTTCCTAGATATCTGCTTGGATCTCTTTTATGCCTTCCATTTCTTTCCTATGTTAAGCATTCTTGGTTTTCATCATTTTCCCAGGCTTCTCTATTTATTAAATCTCTGTCTACTCTAGATTCATTCACTGGGTATGTCTATCATTTTCATAGCCATTTCATTTTTTACCTGAGAGATTATTATTTCTATAGCTACCTCTATTTTTTGTTTGTTTGTTTTACTTCTGCTGCTATCATTTCAGAAAGTTCCAGTGTGTGGATCCAGTTTCCTTTATCTTGTCATGCTCTGGAGTTGTCCTGGGTGGGCAGGAGGTCTGGGGTTGCATTTTGCTTTAGCATCATATCATTTTCTATT
This sequence comes from Dolichotis patagonum, assembly GCA_004027295.1. Classification (NCBI taxonomy): domain Eukaryota; kingdom Metazoa; phylum Chordata; class Mammalia; order Rodentia; family Caviidae; genus Dolichotis; species Dolichotis patagonum. The sequence goes on along the minus strand of PVJX010036645.1, from coordinate 11,290 downwards.
TCTTTATTGTGTTTTATTTTCTAGGTTGGTTCTTGTAGATTTCTTATGGTAGATACCTTTATCACTGATATTCTGGCTTCCCTGAGAATGCCTGTTTCTCAGGTCTTCTAGGTGTAACTGGTTCTTGGTCTTTGTAACCATCCCAAGAACCTACCTTTCTAACTTATTAAGGATGGATGCTTGCCATTATTTTGGTTCTTCACTCTACCCCTTCATACTGGACTATGGTGATTACCCCAGGAAATTACAGTGTTGTCATATGAGGGAGAAAGACTAATTATAACATGTATGACATCCTGGCTAAAGTAGTACAATTAGCAATTAGAATAATATCCAGCACAGCCCAGCAAGTGACCATCTGTGGTAACTATCAATTTGGTAACTTTAACCATAGGAATGAGCTCCACAGTTCTACAACAAGATCCAACATATAGCAGGAACTTATATGCCATGAGTTTCCCCCTGGTAGACTGATTTTACCTGCTGGCTTTGCAGGGTCCCTAGGGAAACAGCATCCACCATTGCTGGGTGACTCCCACCAGCACTCTGGTGCTGCTGGGCTGCACTAGGCTGGTGCCCTTCTCCCTTGTGCCCTCTTTTTGTTTTTAATAACTGAGTTCTTCACAGAGCTGTAACTCTCATGATGGGCATCCAAGTTCTAATGGAGCTGGCCACAGATAGGTACCCCACCAACTGTCTCAGACAGATGCATAAAGAAGAAAACACTGCCCTCCTGCCAGGTGACTCAGTGCCAGAGTGCTCTGCAGATGTCCAGGTGGAAGGAGCTTCTGTACAAGCTCACTGCATCTCCTGCAGTGAGCAGGCCTGTGCAACTAAAAGGAAGCTGGGCTGTGAGAGGCACTTTGCAAGCTGTCATTTCAAAAAAATGTCTGATTAATAATCTGAGTTGTTTGAAAATGAAGAGCAAATCTTTTTTGAAAGAAAGAAGGAAAGAAAAAGAAAGAAAGAAAGAAAGAAAGAAAGAAAGAGAGAGAGAGAGAGAGAGAAAGAAAGAAAGAAAGAAAGAAAGAAAGAAAGAAAGAAAGAAAGAAAGAAAGAAAAAGAGAAAGCAGAGCCATGCAGAATGGGCACACTCTGGGAAGCTGAGACAGGACTATCACAGATTTAAGCCCATTCTGGTCACCCTAGTCACTTACCTAGACACAAAGGCCCTGGGTACTGCAAAGAAAAAAAAAAAAAAAACCCTAAAGATCCCATATACCATGGAAAGAATGCATGTGGTTTTCCTTTGGGAAAGGAAACGTCGAGGCTGATGCAATGGGTGGAAAGAACAACGCTTTGCTTTAATAATCAAATGATTATTTTACTTAATCCTTTTGTTTTGAATGGGAGGTATATAAGTTTGAGCCAGGAATGGTGGTGCAGACCTGTAATTCCAGCACTTGGGAGGCTGAGGCAGGAGAAGAGCCATGAATTTGGGTCTAGGCTGGAGTACAAAGTGAGTTCAAGTCCATCCTGAACTACAAAGCAAAACTCTGCTTCAACAACAACAACAAAAAATTTGTTTGGGCTGAGAAATCAATAGGAACACCCAAGACGATTCCAATCTGGCTTTAAAGTGATTTGCACACTACTCACTGCGCAAAGGCGTGGGTGTGGGCTCATGTGTTGGACGTAAGATCAGGGAGGCGGTCCAGCAGGGCAGGCCCAGGTGGCTCTGGTGATACAGTCACTTGGCTCAGGCAGGGGTCAAAGGCTCCACTTTGAGGACTGAGTTTTTCCCAAGCACCCAGAGCAGCCAGAGCAGCCCGAGCACTTCACAATAAACACCTTAGTTTCTCTTTCGCAAATTTTTTGTTTTCCAGTTCCTTCTTTTTATTCTTCTAAAAATGTATTAAATTTTTTTTATCTTGTTTTTACTTTTTATTTCATTAAACAATTTACAAATCAATCTTCATTGTAAGCACTTGAAATCCTAAAATCACACTGTTTTTCAATATAATTTGTTTCTCTCCATGTACGTCATAGCTTATCATATCTAGGTGGATAGAACATGACATTCACAGATAGATCAAAAATGGCAAGTGTGTAGATTGACATTGAAGACGCACAAGCAGTCACCTCAACACATGCTATTTTGGCTTCAGGATGCTTCAGAACTAAAAGTAACTGAGAAACAGCAGATAGAGAGACAGATACACACACACACACACACACACACACACACACACTTTCTCTCTGTCTCTCAAAATAGATTAAAGAGTTAAAATGTAAGACCTTTTACCATGAGAGAATAAAAGGGGAAAAGCTGCTTGCAATTGGTCTTGGAAAAATAATTTTTTGCTATAACCCTGAAAGTATATAACAAAAGCAGCAAAGACACAAAGAGGGAGCCGAAGGTACTGCTCGGGGTAGAGTGCTGGCCCGCACGCACAAGCCCGGGATTCTGTCCCCAGATACACACAAGTGTGACTGAATCACACTGAAAAGCAAACAGCACATAACCTCAGTTCTACGTGGGATCTTAAAGTCAGACTAATGCAAGCAAAATGTAATGCTTTCAAAGGATATAAATATTTCTTTATAAGATAAATGTCTGGAGGTCTAATATAGAGGTTCACGACTATGGTTGATAATACTGTGATTGTATATGTAAAATTTGCTGAGAGGAGCATTTGTCTTTTTAAGGTACACTGGGCATTGTGGGGCATACCTGTAACCCTGCCCTGAGGGAGGCTGAGGCAGGAGGATCACCATGAGTTTGAGGCCAGCCTGGGATACATAGTGAGATCAAGGCCAGCCTACCCTATCTCAAAAAAACAAAAATAAATAGATAAAAGAATGATTTTCTTCTAAATTACTAAGGACTGAACTAATGCATGCTAGGCACATATTTTACAACTGACCTGCATCCCCAGCCAAAAGAACAGATCATAAATGTTCTGACAATGCACACAAAGGTAACTGTGGGATGATGAAGATTGTGTGCTTGACTATGGTAATAATTTCACAACATAGCCTGTAATCCCAGAGCATGGGAGGCTGAGGCAGGAGGATCACCCCAGCCTGGGCTACACAGTGAATTCATACTGCATGCACTCCATGCAGGACTCTGTCTCAAAAACACAAAACAAACAAAAGAAGGAAATCTAAACATCCTGGCTTTCCCACTTCTGAGTGGTGTGCCTCAGAACAAGACATTTATTTGTTCTAACCCTCACACTGTTATCTCTAAAATAAGAATTGAAAAAGTATCTATTTTGTAAGGATCCAGATACAAAACATTTTATTGTGAGATAAAGTGAAATGGCATGCATAACATTCAGTCAGATAACAGATTCTGTAATAAATATGGCTTTCCTGTAATTTACGGGCTCAGAGACTACACTGGGGATAAATTCAGCTCCTGTTCCTGACAGGTGCTGGGGACCAGGTCATTTGTGGGATTCCTGGCTCCACTTTTCGTCTCCCTCCATGCTCCTGTTTCTAACCTTGACCTTGTCTGACTGCATCCAACTCTTGGCTGCTGCCCACAGCCACCATCCCGCCCCATCCCATCTCACACAATCCCTTTACCTAACTTCAGTACCAGATTCCTGGCTCTCCGCCAGCCTTTTCTCTGCACCTGCCTTATCCCTGCAGCTGCTTTATCCCGAGTCATTTTTACATTCAGTCTATTCTCTCCCTGGTGTCTGGTTTTCTGAGACACTCTCACTAAATTGCTAACCTGTCCAGACGGGGCTCAGATTTGTGATTGTCCGGCCTCAGCCTCCCAGAGTGCTGAGATTACAGGCTAGATTCGGCCCTGGCCACCCCAACCCTTAAGACAGGTTAGGTTTTACCTAACGCCAGCTCTTCCTCTCCCCTTTCCATCTAGCCAGGCAGGCAAGCAATTTTCCTTCCCTGGACATTTCTACCTTGTTCTTCCTTCTGTTGACAGTTCTTTCCATATCATGTTTGTTTGTTTTTTAATCCTTCCAGTTCATGTACACTGTTTCACTGGTGAATCCTGACACTTGTAACTATTCATTTTCTTCTTTCTTTCTGCTGTGCCCCTTTATATGTCTGGCTCTATCCTAGAAGCCATGTATTCAGCTGTGGCCTAGAAAGGGGCAGATATTCTGGTAGAGGGGGACAGGAAATCCACCTATTTCCAGCTTCAGGCAGCACCGCGTGGGCAGAGGGCTGTGGGAGAGAAGAGGGAAAGTGGCCTCTCCAGAGTGGGTGATGTCTGAGCTGAGCTGAAGGTCCAGGGTGCAAAGGAAAAAATGTTCCAGGTGGCACCAGCAGGCGGGAGCCTGGAAGGCAGAAAGCGGCTAGGACAGCTGGGCGCAGTAGCAGGGTGACCGAGCCAGAAAGAGGCTGAAAGGACTGAGGTAGGCTGCAGACCGTGCAGATTCCAAGATTTGCAATGCATTTAGAGCTACTCTTAAGTTTTAATGGGTGCTTCAGATTTTCAGTATTTAAATGTCTGGTGCATAAATCCAGGTGCTAAAAACCGCAATGCCGGCTGCCTGCTGTCCAAGCAGCTCTGCTCTGAGCAAGGCCTGCCCAGGCCTGGCTCCACAAGGCCTGGGATTGACCCCCAGTGCAAGAGGGAGGGAGAGAAGGAAGGAAGGAAAGAGAGAAAGAAGGGAGGGAGCGAGGCAAATATTTGCAGCTTAATAAATTCCCCAGACTCAGGAGGGTGTTTGTTTGAGACAAGGCCTTGATATGTAGCCCAGCTGGCCTTAAACTCTCTAGTAGCTCAGGATGGCTTCAGTCAGTCAGTCCTCCTGCCCCAGCCTCCCTTGTAACGGGATAACCGAAATACACCACCAAATCTGAGTGATGGATAAACATCTTAAAATTTGAGAAGTCCTGCCTAAGGTGGGAAGTCTCAAGCTTTGTATTGTGGGAATCAACTTGTTTTTGCTTGCTTGGGTTTTGGTTTTTAATTGTTTTTATTTGTTTTGAGATAGGTGCTCTCCATGTGCAGTAGTTTGGGCTGGTCTTGAACTCTCTGTGTAACCCAGGCTGGTCTCAAACTCACTGAGATCCTCCTGCTTCAGGTTAACCAGTCCTAGAATTAACAAGGGCCAACCACACGCTGTTTATGGGAATCAGTTTTAAAAACAAAAACACAATAAATAAAAAACAAAAAGGAAGAGAAATCTATTGCTCCCCCAAAGCCGGCGTAGTACTTTTGGGTGCAACCTGAGCATCTGGAATTTTGATAGCTTCTCATTTCCGAAGGTCGCGGCGGCTGACAGCTGTTTTCCAGCCTGTTCCCCGCTTCCTCTGTGGCGGTGCCTGGCCCACCTGTCCTTTGCTCGGTTTTCTCCCCAGGGAATCCGAGGACTGACCCAGAGAGGAACCCGCGGCTGGACCCTGAGGACAAACACGCTGGTGTTTAAGGTTAATTTTCGCACTTGGCAAAAGGCTGTGGCACCAAACACAGATGGTGAAACACCCGCGTGTGAGCGCTCCAGGGATGTTGGTTTTTCCATACTAGGGATGAAACCCAGGGGCACTCTATCTCTAAACTACATTCCAGCTTATTTTACATTTTTATTTTATGTTACTTTGTTTTATTTTTGAGTCAGGGTCTCGCTAAGTCACTGAATTCTCTAGGCCCAGCTCGAATTTACCAGCCTCCTGCCTCAGCCTCCCCGACTATATTGTTCACAGGCGTGCGCGCCCCCCTGCAGCCCGGGACACCCGCAGTGTCCAGGCTGCGCAGCCCTGCGCGGGGCTGCACCGCGGCGCAGGCGAGGTCCGCGGGAGCAGAGCGGAAGCCGAGGAGCGCGGAGAGCGCCGCCCGGCAGCGCCGCGGAGTTCGAATGCGCTGCCCCGGTGCTGTCAAATGAATCCGCCCAGGGAAACGCCAGGTTGTTTCAGGGCCAAGCACTGAACGCAGAGCCTTCCCCTGAGCTACCGCGCACCCCATTTTAAGTTTAAGTTTTACTTAGAGACGTTCTTAAATCACCCACCTTGGGCGACAGTAGCAACTTCCTGACCTCAGCCGCCTAGAGGTGGAAGTGTAGGCTGCTGATATCACCAACTTTGAAAGAGTGGCCGCTGCAAGCAGCCCGGCTAGCTCAGTCGGTAGAGCATGAGACTCTTAATCTCAGGGTCGTGGGTTCGAGCCCCACGTTGGGCGCGTGAGTTTTTTAATCTCAACCACAAAAACTGGCTCCAGGAAATCTTACGTGTCAAATGTCAGATCAATTCCTTCACCAACGTACGTAAGAGTGCTTTTTATGGACTGTGAACACGTACCAATAAAAACATCCACAATATATTTTTTTAAAGAATCAAAAATTTTAATTTTCTTCTAGTTATTTATTTTTTTCTTTTTCTTTTCTGTCTTGCTTTTGGTGGTGGGGGCGGGGGGACCGGGGATTGAACTCACGATTGAGCGCTTGCAGGGCAGGTGCTTAAGGCACTGAGCTAAATCCCCAGCCTTATTTTTTTTTTTTTTTTAAGTTAGAAAGAGGAGCTGGTCATTAGCTCAGTGGCATAAGTACCTGTCTGGTAGGTACTTATGCACAAGGTTGTGAGTTCAATCCACCCTGAGATTCCTGGTCCAGCTCTGTGGTAGAATATACTCAAGACTGTGGGCTAGATCCTGCAATCCTCTCAAAGGATTAAAAGAAAGAAAGAAAGAGAACATTCTTGTTTTGGTTCTTGCCCTACCGCCAGAGGCAGCAGGGATCTGAACCAGTGCTCCAGCCAGGCCGAACCCCAGCGTTGCCACCGCCCCAGCCTCAACTCCAAACAGAGCTGAGTCTTCAGGGTTTAGGAGTCGGTGACCCCTAAACCGCAGGGGAAAATCCACCTCAGCCGGCTCCTCACGTGGTGCCTTGGGTTGGGGCGAAATGGCCCAGGAGGAAAGGAGACACCCCGGCTCACAGGTCTCTTCTACAGTACTCAAAAATCACTCACGTTGCCTCCCTAAAGTGATTCACTGCTCCTCCAGGGGAAAAACGAAAACCGACGTTTTCGTTAGGTTTTCTAAACTTCGAACCTCAATAAGGATTTATTTTAAATCTGCAGCTTGACGACTCGTAAGCGACAGCCTAGAAACTGTCCGCCAAGGGTCACATTAGAATAAATAATTTCCAGGGATGCAAACCCAACTCAAAGCTAAAGCAAAACGCATTAGATTAGGAGGAAACACAAATTCAATGTTTACTTCTCCTGCTTCTAAAGAATTCTATTGATCGGGGGTTGGGGTATACGGTGTGTGAAGCCCTGGAGTTTTCCCCATCACCTGAAGAATGACAAAGCACAGTGGGAGGCCGAGGCAGAAAGGTAAATTTGAGCTCAGCCTGGGTAACTCAGCAATTTGACCAGAGGCTGTTCAAAATTTTTATAAAATAATAGAAAGGCTAAAGTTATAGCTCAGTGCAAAGGCCCTGGGCTTACTATGCATAAAAAAAGGTAAATTTTAAAAAGTGTATTTACTGCTCAACACTGTAAAAGAACTAACGGACACATTATGAAGCCACATATGGTATTCTCAGTTACTCCAGAAGCTGAGGCAGGAGGATTTTGTTTGAGCTCAGCCTGGGCAATGTAGGGAGACCTTGTCTCAAAATAAAAACAGAAAAAGGGCTGGGGGGAAAGAATTCCACTCTGAGTTTCTTGAGGTGAATTTTTTTTTTTTTTTTTTTTTTGAGACAGGGTTTCACTGTGTAGTTCAGAGTATACTTGAAGTCACTAGGTAGCTCACACTGGCCTCAAACTTGGGGTGATCCTCCTGCCTCAGCCTCCTGAGCGCTGGGAGGTGATTTTCTTGTGATGGTTTGACTCTAGACCAAAGGCCAAGAATAACTGAAATTAATTCCAGAGTTATACTCACTCATCCTGAAACATCTGGGCCTTTGCCAAGGGGCCTCCTCATTCCAGAGGTCATGGTGCAGTCATCCACACCATCCCAGGATGTTCAACTGTTTTTATGGTCCCAGGGGTTCTTTGAATGATGCGCTGTTCCTACTGCCATCTCAAGCAGATTTAATGCAATTGCTAATTCATCACTTCATCTTATATTTCCCATGCTTCGTTGCTAATTTCAAGCTTCTCCTGCCTTAGGGCCTTAACACTAACTAATCTGTCTTCTGTCTAGAATATTCTTCTATCAGTTCTGTGGGGGTTTGGTTTTTGTTTGTCTGTTTTTTAAGTGCTGGGGATTGAACCCAGGGCCTTTGCACTGAATGACATTCCCAGTCTTTTTTTTAGTTTGGATTTTGAGACAAAGTCTTGCTCAGTCAGGAAGCTGAGACTCAAGCTTGCAGCCTTCTGCCTCAGCTTCCCAGAGTGTGGGATCACAAGCGTGCACCACCTGCCTGGCCCTCAGTCCTTTAGCTAACTGGCTTCCTGATGGTCATTTCACCACTATAGACCCCCCCACACACACAAGTAGCCTTTGTGTAATTACCCAACCTAATCAGCCTCTCAAATGCTCTATCAAGTGTGACTATATTATTTTTCCCAATACTAATCCTGTTTAAAATGATTTAGTTTTTCTGTCTCTCATTTAACTGGAATAAAGCTTTCTAAACTTGGGATCCTCATCTGTCTACTTCTAGCTATATCCCTTTGGCGAAGAATTATATTTGGATATAGTAAGTACTCAATAAACAGTGCAGACTACCTTTCAAAAAATGTTGTGGATTTGCTTTTAACTGAAATTAAACTCATGAATTTATATATATAATGCATCATAAACAATAGAAATATTTAAATATGTTATTGTTTTCCAATAGACTTGAAAAAAAATTCTTCAGTAAGGAAACATCAAATGTCAAGGTCAAATTACAAACTTAAGTGTTCATTTCCACCCAAATTCAAGGAATAACAAATAATAAACTATATTTGTGATACCATTTTAATATTCATCACTGTGACTAAAACTCCAGTTGCCATTAAGCACTCAGGAGTGTGAAGCAGGAGGTTCGAAGGTTCAAAGCCAGCCTAAACTACGTAGTAAGACCCTGCCTCGAGAAACACAAAATGAAAGAGAACAAATGACAAAACATAAATCCATCAGCTTCCACTATCTCTGGAGGATATTCCACACACGGTGACGCAGATGCAGAAAGGAGTCAGCAGTAGAAATCCCGGCTGGGAGTGTAGCTCTGTGGTAGAGCATGCACCTTGAGTTAATTCCCAGCACGAAATGAGGAGAAGGCCTGGTGGGAGTCATCCTAAGCATCTGCGCAACACTGAACAGCATACAGCTGATTGTTCTCGAAAACAAAACTCTTATCTTGGCGTGGACCGGTAACCAGCTAGTGATGTGTTCCGCTCCTTACGTGGACGAAGAGTCTGTGTGCTTTGCGAGCAGGGGGGCTGCTCTGGGAGGCCTCGCACCCCGGGAGAGCGCTGGCTGGATTTCAGGCGCTACCTGGGTTTTCTGTAAACGCTCCTCACATGCCCAGCTGTGTATTCTACATCTGGTTAACGGAACACTTTGTTTTTTGAACGGTATCCCTGATTTTTGCACAGAACACGACTCGTGTTTGGCTCTTACGCCCTGCTCCTCGCCAGTAAGTTCTGTTTGAACCCGGGCTTGGCTTGTTAGGCATCAAGGGTAACTCGAATGTGCCAGATGTTATCCAGCTGGCAAAGCAGCACTTTCTTACCCTTCTGTGTGCTGTTCTCTCTCATTTAATTCTCAGCTGCACCGCTCTCTGCCTCCTCGGGTGCCTCACAGTACTGATGTTTCCCGGGAAAGGTGCCTGTGGGCTTCTGGTCTCCAGCATCTGCCCGTAGGACTTTGGAGTCACCCACCCCGGGCTCCCAGGAACCCCTGTGCTTTTCGCACGTTATTGGAAGCATCAAGTAGTAGAACTGACGTCGGTCCCTAAAACATTGCTGGAGCGGCTGAGTCAGCAGGGATGGAAGCTTACTCCTAAATTAAGCAGGTTTCTGACCCCCCCCCAAACACATGGACTACTAACCATGCTGCCATCAATGACAAAACATTTGCGTTTTAAAACTGCACAGTGAAACACTTGTCTCCAAAAAGATTAAATTAAATTAAATTTTTAAAAGCCTCTACTGCCCTGATCATCCAATAATCTCCTCAATCAATAAATGCCAAGGTTCTGGTTTACTCCTGGCCTTTAGTTCCCCATGAACAATTGGTCGTGTGGGTCCCACTCTGCTACCATTTTGTCTCTTGCTCTTCCTTTCTTGCTCACTGTGCACCACACAAGAGATCAGGGGCTAGACTGGGGATTTAGCTCAGTGGCATAAGTGCCTGCTTTGCAAGAGCGAGGTTGTGAGTTTGATCCCCCCATACCAAAAAAAAAGAGAGATATCAGAGGCTCACTGCAGGGGTCCCTGATAGTCTTTATCTGACTCTGATCTAGTTGGTTTTAGTTCATGGCGCCCTTGTTTAATGAACATGCTCCAAACTCTCCCTTTCTTTTCTTTTTCTTTTTCTTGCATGCTTGCTTGCTTGCTTGCTTTTTCTTCCTTCCTTCCTTCCTTCCCTCCTTCCTTTTAGTACTGAGTATTTAACCCAGTGCCTCACACTAAGCTGGATTCCCAACCCTATTTTTATTTGTATATTTTTGAGACAGGATCTCACTATGTAGTCTGGGCCAGCTTTGAACTTGAGACAATCGTCCTGCTTCAGCCTCCTGACCGCTGGGGTTACAGGTATTTGCCATCAAATCTGACTAAGGAAAATGTAACTGTTTGCAGGCAGTCATCTGATGAAAGTCAAGTAGTCTTTCTTGGGCTGGAATGGCAAGGCCTGGAAAAAGCACATGCTCATCAGCACACCATCACCCCGGAACGTAAGGGGACCTCAAGCCCGAAGTGTCGGTAGCTGAGAACCACAAAGGCCCTGGATTTTTGTCAGGTTCTCATAGGAGACAAGGAGGAATTGTTTAAGAAAATTTATAGGATGCTGTAACGTTGGCTGCTTCTGCACAGACCACCAGGCTAAAAAGAAAACATGGAATCACTCACTCCAAGCTGCACAGCTCCAAGCTGAAACTAAAGTGTTTAAACAATTTTCAGTGAAATCAGGATTCAAGAGCCAACAAATTATCAGGGCTCAAAGGATACAAATCTCTTTAAACAGGAATGGAGGGAAGGGAGGAAAGAAGTACAGGAAGAGGAGAGGGAAGTCAGTGCTGGGACTTCGCTAAACCTTGTGGACAATCAAGATGATTTTAAATTAAAGGAAAAAATAGATCATATTTCTTATGACCAGAAAAGTCTAAATGTTAATAGATTTTTTTGGTGTGAAACATTTTCCCATGCAATATAAGATGGCTGAGGGGAAAACAATGGCATTTCTAAGTGGTATAGATTCTATAATGCATTT
>PVJX010036644.1:0-17459 GCA_004027295.1 Dolichotis patagonum | reverse complement strand
GCTATCCATCACAACAGTTTTAAATAAGATCAGTCAATACAAAGTAGCAATCTAACAAACCAGATTCAAATAAGATCAGCCATAATAAGACAGTATAAGTTATAAAGGGCTTCAGGTTAAGTTGATAGGAAAATTAGGGGTGATTACCGTAATATGTCCTCTTATTTTTGGGATAGCTGACCATGTCCTCAAGTCTAGCCTAAGTAGACAAACTGGAAAAGCACACAATTCATCCAAGCAGAGTGGTGAGAATAATGTAAATTTTAAATCTCATTACCCCATTAACAATATCCTCTTCCTCCCTTTTTTAGACAATTCCTCCCCTTTCACTCCCATGGGGTTCACTCCTTGTTTTGGGTCTCACTGCCTCCCTATATAGAGCAGCTCAGTGGACCCTATCTCCTGATCTACCCTGCTTGTGTTTCTCTCTGTTAGTATTTCAAGGCCCTCTATACTAGAGATTATAGCCTATCTTCTCTGCCTCATTTCTGCTATTCTATTTTTCTGCCAATGATAGTCTATTTTTCTCTTCCACTCCACTGTCTGCCTCGTTCACTGAGGCCTCTCTGCCACTGTTCCTGAAATGCTTGTGTTCTTGTTCTCTCTCCCTAGTATGTCCTTCAGTGTTTTTTGTAGGGTTGGACTGGTGGTCACAAATTCTCCTTGCTCCTCTTTGTCATGGAAGCATCTTTTTTCTCCATTAATTTCTATAGAGAGTTTTGCAGGATACACCAATCTGGGCTGGAGATTGTTCTCCTTCAGCGCTTGAATTACATTACTCCAAGTTCTTCTTGACTTGATGGTCTGTATCGAGAAGTCTGCCGTGATTTTGATGGGTTTTCCTTTATACGTGATCTGTTTCTTTTCTCTGATGGCTTTTAATATTCTGTTCTTATATTGAATTTCTGGGATCTTGATTATTATGTGTCTGGGTGTAGCTCTGTTTGGGTTGTAGGTGGCTGGAGTTCTGTATGCTTCATATTTCTGCATATCATTTCTTTTTTCTATGCTTGGAAAATTTTCTGTAATAATGGCTGTGAATAGTCTTTTTAATTCCTCTGGTTTGATTCCTGCTTCTTCATTCACATACTTTATTCTTAAGTTATAGATCCTCTTGTCATCTTCCAGTCTTTGTATCTTTACTGCCTCCTCCCTTGTTATTTTTAAGAGATCTTCCCTTTCATGACCCCACGTTGCAAACCTGTGTTCAATTTTTGATAGTCTATCTTTGGTTTCTTTCAAGCAGTTTTGCCAGCTTTCTATTGAATCTTTAGTTTCCTAATAATCTCTTTGAATCTGTTTCATAAATTCTAAGTTTTTTCTGAATTCCTGATTAAATTTTTCTGTCCATTTGTGTTCCTCCATTCTTCTGACCGTGTCTTCTTGAAAGGTGCCCAGTCCTTCTTTTATTAATCTACTTATCTCTTGTTTAATTTGAATTAATATTTCAGTTTTGGTCCCGCTTACGAGGTCCTGAAGATATCTCTTTATGTCCGCTAACGCTGTGTTTGATGTTGCATTTTTGCTGCCCTCAGTCTCTTTTGTATTTGCCTCTCCTAGATCGATGTTCTCAGGGTTGGGGGCTGGGAGTGTTTTCTTATTTCTCCCTTTCATCATGTTTTTGGTTCCTTCCATACAAGTGTACAGTGTAATTCCCAGACCCTTTTCTTGTTGTTTAAGCCTCCTCTAGAGGGTGCCAGCTAGGAGCTTTAGCCCTCTTCAATAGGTTATCAGAGATTAGAGTTCACCCACGCTACCTCTTCCCTTCTGGGCCAGTCAACCTTTGCAGGCCTTCACTGCATCAGTGTGCACTGATCTCAGGGAAGTAACTGGGTCCCCGCCAGGGGTGTGGCCTAGTTCAAGCAGATTCCACCAATCCGCTTGGCGAGGGGAGTAACAAGCTGAAGCCACTTCCTTATGGAGCTAGGGCTGTCCTGCCCAAATCCAACATGTCGTCCAGTCGGCCTCCCCCTTCCCGTGGCAGGGTCTCACTCCCATCACTCACCGTGTCCCCGAGAACTGCTGGACTGTCCGAGCTCCGATTTCAGTGCGGTTGCGATAGGAATCCACGGTGCCCCTGGGTGGGTCCCGTGCAGTCCTGGTCCAGGCGAGCCACCTGCAGGGCTGTTCAGCTCCGAGCTCCGGTGGCTCAAGCCAGTCGCTTCAGCGCGGATCACCTGCCCAGGTCGGGCGGGGTTCAGGCAGCTCGAGGAGGGTGCCGTGCTCGCTGATCTTATCTTCACTAATAGTAGCCCCAGGACCTCATATTCGAGCGGGTTTTCACACTTTAGTTACTTTCTGGGTTGTGAGAGTCTATCTCTCTCTGTTTGGGTCTCTCCAGGGTGTTTTATTCTGGCATTTGAGCTGTCTCTCTCAGAGAGGGTCTCTCTCCTGCTACCTACCAGTCCACCATCTTCAAGTTCCTCCTAGAGCAAGCCTTTTATACCCTTCTAATTACTCCAGCAAGAGACCTTCAGTGATGAGGACATCTGTGAACAGCTGGTATCCAATGCTCACAGCAGCTAGACTGTGAAATCACAAGTAAGTAAAATAAGCAGTCAGGCCACTGACAGTGTGTGCTATGCTACCTCTCAAGCTTACTTCAAAAATTAAAAGAATTAGCTTCAAAAGTGCTTACAACCAAAGCAGACACATGTTAAGGGAGTTCTCCACGTAAGGCTGCTGTGATTTACCTCCTTGGGATCTGGTGGTTGCCTCCACTAGGCCACTGAGTGTTACAGAAGACGTGGAAGACACGCCTGCCAATGAATTCCTGAAGCTGCCCAACTAACGAAAGTTCCTTCCGTCCTATACTTAATTAAGCTATTTAAGAACAGCTATGATTAGTGACTAATTATAAGGCTATTTTTAAATTCTGCAACCTAAACAGGGCAGTTTCCAAGAAGTACCGTGGCATAAAGATTAAAGAACTTCAAATGATATTGCCTCTAGTAACCCAGAGTAAATTGCACTCTTGATTTCCAAGAAATTTCAGGATTATCAATATCTTTCTTGTTAAGTTCCAGTAGAGTTTTGGTTTCTGTGGAGTACCTTGGTAATATATTATTTTTCATGTGTCTATAATGCCCCTGTGAGATAGTTATTATTTTCATTATCATATGTAGGTAAATAGAAACTTATAAAGATTAAACAAATTTTAATGCATTAGCATACATACTTCAGCAAATATGAATTCAAGACTTGAATCTGGACTTCTTTAGTTTTAAAACCATGCCTGCAACCCACATTATATAAACTGCTACAGTAAAAAAGGCAAAAGTGATTATATTTAAAGAACGTGAAGGCTTCTTTGCAATTATCTGTGATCCCTTTAGGATAATTTGTCTGCACTTTTTCAGTGAAACAAGGGTAGATTGTCTAGATAAAGGGAATGCTAGAAGACTTCATTGACTATTTAAAAGAGTACAATAACTCTAGAAGAAAAATCTTTAGCTCCTTAATGAGTCCATTGACAGAAATAATTGTAGTATAGCTACTGTGTTCTGACCAACAAATTATGGTGTTACTATAGCTAATACAATTTCCATTTTTTGTGCTTAACTTTTTTAAAAAGGAAACTGAATAGTTGTTCTTACTATTCTCTTGTATAAATCCTTGTCCTTCTCAGCTACAGACATTTTATTATTGTAAAGAAGAATTGACTTTTTTCCACTCAACCATTTTTCCAGTGAGTAGAATTTAAAATTTGTTGAATATATAAGCAACTCAATCACATAATTAAAAAGTAAGCTTACTTCTATAATTTTGTAGTTAATGGTGTGATATTGGTATCTCATAAGTCAGAAAATCAATCACACATTTAAGGGAGTTTGAATTATACTATTAAATAACAAAATTTATGAACAGACAGTTAAGGAAGGAAAACTGTTCATTTGTTTTGTTGAAAGAAGAGTCAATAATCATTATGCCTAGGAGAATAGATGGGCTTTCTTTTTGTTAATAATGGCATATCATCAGGACTATCAAAATAAAGATTAAAGTACAATTATTTTATTGACATCTATAATTTAGTTATTTATTAAATATTTGTCTTACCTATTCTTTGCTTTCCAAGCGCCATGTCAAAGCCTTTGGAGTTTATGTTTAACATACGCTGAGCACTTAGTACTTACCCAGGACACAGCTAAACAACCCTTATACATCAATCAATTTAAAGTTTACAATAATGTTTTGAAATACTTTGATTTTGTAAATCATAAGATTGAGAAAAGCAAGATCATAGTACTATCACTGAGTGAGAATGGGCTAAAATTCCTTCTGTAAGAAGAATTAAGTTCTTTTCCATGACTCCATTGTTATAGTATGTTAAATGGAAACTTCCTATCACAGTGCAGTATCAACACACAAGAACAGCTTTCAACTTCCAGTTTTATTTTCATCTTTGTGTAGGGCTCTCTTTGGCCATTGGATTTTCTGCCACCATGTACCACATGTATAAAGTCACAGAATATTAACACATTCCTAGGAATAAGCTTCAGCAATGACAAATGGGAACTCACGCAAAAATCCTCAGAGTTGGTCACTTCACTAAGCCCCTTGCTCTATGCAAACTCTGAAACTTCACAAGAGGAATTAAATTTCATTGGCCTAAATTATAAATTACTTAATCACACACTCTTTATTGCTGGTTCTCTTCCCTACTTCTCTTCCCCATCCCTGTCCCAGCATTTCCTGGGATCTCAGTATAAATAAGTGCTTTGCATTCAAACAGCTTTCCCAGAACCTGTTGCTGGGAACTCAGACTGAATACTTACAACTCTGTGATAACAGGAAAACAATCATAAACCAAAATAAGCTTATGAAGACAAGTGTTCTAACATAGAAAAGAGAAATACCATGAGTCATGGAATGATATAAAACAGGGAGCCAAATTATACTTGGGTGTAATGGAGTCTCCTGAAGAAGTGATGCTTCAGTGCTTTGTTATAAAATGTGTTGGAGGCTCAGAGACACTCTAAATGGAAGGAAAGTGAGCACATTCAGCGTAGATGGAACAGAGACAGAACGCTTTAAGATGTAATTAAGACAGGGCTGGATGGTGAAACACTGCAGAGACCACTGTTAAAATCGATAGTACTGTTTATTTTTTAAAGTTGACACAGTGGTTCTTTGTTGAATCAGGACAGTGTCTCAGATCTTGTTGTTGCCAAACACCTCCCTCAAAATCATAAGATCAAAAGAAATTTCTAAGAAAAATACATATAAGCCTTGTCTTCAGTATCGTTAGACGATGGGAGTTGCATTAATTTCAAGGAACTTGTAAATAAAGAAATAAACTCCAGGCTCTGATTTAATGGTGGAGCATGAAACATATGACTTCTTGCTGCTTCTCCCCAGCTGGGAGGGCCTTCACCAACACACAGGGAAGCCATGAACCCCCCATGTGCTGGTGGAGGTCCTGCTGGCAGGGGAGAACCAGCAAGGAAATCGCCTCTGCCTCCTGCCCACCACCCCAGTGGTAAGCAACCAGACGCATTGAGATGATAACAACTAAAGTATGGAAGCAACATGACATTTATATTGTTTGATTATCTTTGCAAGCCCAGGGCTTGGTAGTGTGAGCAAATATTTAGAGGTTAATGATATGCAATGTAGAAACAATTGTGGATTTCATACTGACTTATCATGGTTTTGCTTTGTTTCATTTTACTGTTCTGTTTTACTCCCTTCAAAATCATATATATATATATATATATATATATATATATATATAGAGGGAGAGAGAGAGAGAGAGAGAGAGAGAGAGAGAAATACTGAATACAGATCTCAGACCTCATTAGTAATAGCACTAACTATAGGAAAAGAGCTTTAAAGAACATGCAAATGAAAATTACAGGCTTAGAGAAGTATTGCCCTGGGAGAACAAGACAAATGGAGGAGAGCTGGAAACTCTTTGAGATATGCAGGTTAAAGGGAAGAAAAAAGGTAAAATTAAATATTCATACCTGACAGTGAAAGAGAATCAGACAGAACAAACTATCTCTACATCAGCTGCATTACTACCAGCACTTCAGGCAATGCTAGAGATCAGAGAAAGGGAATTTCATCATTCAATCCAGCAGGTCCTGCCCAAAAAATACCCCAAAACAGAAAAAACAAATTAAATATAAAGGATATGCAATAATTTACAAGAAATATTAATCAAAAGAAGAGAAGTTAAAAAGTTTTTATGTAGTTCATTACAGTTTCGTAGAAGAGGGCAGGAAATAAAGGATGTACATTTATATGTGTTTAACTTTAAATAAAGAAACAGGAAATATAAACCAGAAACAGTAAACTGTTAACAGGGGAGAAATGAGTGAGAAACATCATGAAAACAAGGAGTGGCTGACACTTTCAGCGTCACATTTTGAAAGCATGGTAAGATTTTATATGTTCAAAATAACTCAACACACAAATTAAGATGCAAACAGGTTGGGGATATAGCTCAGCAGTACAGCACTTTCTTGGCAAGCATGAGGTCCTGGGTTTGGTTCCTGGTACCCAAAAAACAGAAAGCAACAACAGCAAAAAGAAGATTAAAGCAAATTATTGCACTTGACTGAATAGGAGAAAGAAGAGGTCAGTTTGAGTTTTCAGAATACATTTTAACTGCAATGTGGATTTTATAGTAGAAATATAGTGTAGACTGTAGCCTTACCAGGAAGGGAAAACTGGGAGAAGCTAATAAGTGAATTCACTGTTAATTTCCCCAATTCAATATCACAGTCACAAGGACTGTGAAGCAGAACAAAAACACACATTTATCCACCTGCCAAAGGTGTACTAGAAAGTTGACTATTGGAAGTACATTTCTGGGCCCATAAGAAGGCTTGTTCAGGGCAGCACCTTCCCAGTAGAGCACTGACTGTCCTCTCAGGGCTGAATTGCAGTGTAGAGAAATGCCAATAGCAGAAGTTTCCAGGCCAAATAAAAGCATGACACAAAGACTGAGACTGTGGACAGACATGGGTTATCAGAGAAAAGATACCAAAAACCATGACTAGAATTCTGGAATCTACCTGAGGACTTTGGAAACCTGATACTTATCAGTATATGCTAAAGACAAATACAACAGCTAGTACGGTTAAAAGTAAAGGCAATCTAAAGCATTCCTATTCTTGAAGAAGAAATGTAGAGTCCTCTTTATTACATCAATGACAAGACAGAATTAGACAGCTGATAAAGAGATAGATAGAGATAAATAAATTTCAAGTAGACAGAAATCAGCATTTTTCTCTTAATAAACTGAAAATGTAATATAGGAAAGAGGTAGCAATAAGCTATTACAGACCAAAGAGAAATTTTGATGCAATTGCGTATTTCCATAAAGTCTACAAGATCTGTTGAAATTTGACAAATCATAGAGTTCAGAATACAACTCCTAGGAGGATACGTGCACCATGTCCAACAGATGATTAGAGAATCACTCAGACAGAAAGAACTATTTCAGATGCACAATCACAGATATAAAGAGTTCATGTTTACTGTTACTTTGATTTTCTCACCTGCTGGTATTGCTCAGTACTTAAATCAATGAAAGAGAAAGCTCTAGATTGTAGCTTATAACCCTATGGGGTAGGAAAAACTGGGAGAAGCTAATAAATGAATTCTGTGTTCACTTTTCCAATTCAATAGCACAGTAACAAAGATCAAAGTTAAATCAGAGCTACTTTACTTTAGACACAATAAAAATGTAAACTTTTGCAACACTAAAATTGTGCTCAGTGAAATTCTCTGTACTGACTTAGTGGAGAAGATCATGGTGATGAATAGTAGAAAGGTTATTTTGGAAAATAAAAGATTCTCTTTGTGAAAAACAAATCATGTTTATGAGAAACATGGTAAGAAGGAGCTCTGTTCTTCGGGTCTCAGTATAATTCCAAATCTTTATCCTGTAGGGGATAAATTGAATAATATATAACATATATATTATGAAACTAATCTTTTAAAATGTAACTGAAAGATTTATTGTCAGTAATTTAATTAAATGATGTGTCATATAAAATGCCAAACAATGATATCTGTTGAACAGCCAATATTTTTTTAAGAGAAAGTAGCCTCTTTGAAGATATACAAAGAAAATAACGCTTCACAGTATAGTGTACTCAGAATATATTCTTGGTTAAACTTAGAAACAACTACAAATTAACATACTATATTTGCAAATTAAAGTAAAACAGGAGGACAAACTTTGAATCAAAGGGCAAGTAGAGCTGGGTATTTATACTTGGAGAAAGTTTCTTTTGTGAAGGAAATCCTAGCAATGAGCAGATGCCAGTGGGGCAGCCCAGGAGAGGCAACAGTGTGTGTATCTATCCAAATGCACATAGGTACAAATCCTGAAATGGAAGTGAGTAAAGAAAACTATGTTTTCTGAGCAGAAAAAAAACTTACTCATCTGGCATTAGTGTAATCCTTAAGCAGCTGAAATAAACAGAACCAAAAAAATCATAAAGAGTACCCAGTATACTAATAGCATCTTGGAAAATGAACAGAAATGTTACACATTTCCTTAGATGTGAAAACCTGGAAGCTAGAAGTCTGAAATAGCATTGATGCTACTGGAGAACAGACCAAAACCTATGATTAAAGCAGCAGAGATTTTAGGTCAGCCAGAGCTGACAGTGACAAAGGGAATGGAGGCAGGGACTGCCAAATAGCAATGATTTTATCCAATCCATATATAGCTAAGATAATTATACTACCATTTTCAATTAGCTCATTGAAAATAACTATTTATGCTGATATTGTAGAATTTTCATGGAGTAATCCAGAAAGCAGTGTGTGTCATAGCAAAAGAAAAATTCATGCAAGCTAAAGATGGTTTAGGAGGACTTGACTAAAAATAAATATGCATACCATAAACATAACATGGGTATAGCATACTATATGATATATAAATATGTGGAACAGGGAGGGAGGAGATATTAGAAGACAGAGAGAGACAGAGAGAGATAAAGACAGAGAGAGAGAGTTGAGAAGACACAAGTCCAGCAAAGACATGTAGGACAAAGAAGAGAACAAGAAACTATAAGCTTGCTTTATCAAACTCAGGACCTTGCACTTGCCAGGCAGATACTTATGCCTCTGAGCTATATCCCTGGCCCAAGCTTGCTTTATTAATTTAGGTTGAGTGATTACATTGTAGGAGTGAGAGTATGGAAGAGTAAAAGGTTACCAGAGAAGACTTTATGTTATATTGGAAATTGCAGTTGGATATTTTTTATAGTCACGTGGGCGATGCTGTGTGTATTCCATGTTGCCTTTATCTCCTGACAATCTGAGGGTACTTGTCTTAGAGGAAAGGGAAATGCAAGTCAGCACAAGGATCCTTACACAACTTAGGGAAAGGACACCGAAGAGAGGAAGGGAAGCACATTGCTTAAGACTAAGCAGCTCCACTACTGTCCTTTGTGTCTACCATAATAAAATATTGCACTTAAATACATTTCTGAGGTGCTAGCAATGCATGCGATTATAACAGCAGAAACATCTAGGGATGAAAAAGTGCTATTAGCACCAGAAATTGAAGTTTAGTTGGCCACTAAATAAGGAAAGATTTAAAGGTACAGAAGGAGAGCCAAGAAAAAAGAATTACAGAAAATGAAAGGATCAGAGAAGAAATTTTCAGAGGGAAAGGAAACAACTTAATGGAGAATACTGTCTCGAGTTCATAAGAGATTTTCAAGATGAAACACCTGAGCCCCATACTCCAGGTACTGAAAGGTATACCTAGAACTGGAGGAAGCATTTGAGGAAGGAACTGCAGATGTTCAAGGGATCATTTTTGGCAGAGTAGCACAGGTAGGTACCAACTTCAAGGAGTAAAGTAGACAGTGTGAAGTCAGGAAATGAATGATTAGCTTAGAGAAGTGGAAATATGAGGTGATGAGAGGAATGATAAATAGCTGAAAGAGAAGATGATGGAAATGAAAAACTTGTAGGCACATGAGTAAAAGCAGGATGTACTCACAGAGTTTTATTATTTGAAGGAGAGGAATTTTAACATGAAATGATGTTTAAATTTGTAGTCATAATTTTCACTTGGAGTTCCACTATGTAGAAGTAAAAATGTTATGCATTTTAATTAATTAAAGGTTTGAGTTTCCAGTGTCTGTTAATTTGTAGCTCAATTTAGTATGAAACAATATTTTCTTTAAAAGCTACTGACCATTTGCATCTTTGGTGGTGGCAAACACTATTTCACCTTTGAAATAGTTTGTGAAATGCACCTGAATAGCAAAAGAAAAGCACTTTAAACTGATCATTGAATATATTGAAATTCTCATTTTGCATATTAATTTTTCAGATGAGATGTTTTCCTGGCCAGTTATCCTGCATCAGTCATGAAGTTTGATTTTAAACTGGGATATAGTAAGGATTTCTCATCTCTCTGGAGCATGGACAAGTGATTTGGACTCCAAGGTGAGCAGAGATCATTTTTGTTTGTTCATGATTACAATACACAACAAATCCATCGATCCCAGGGAACTGGAGTACACATATCATGTATTAATCCTTTTTACTTTCTCAGATCCTTTTCATTTCTCCTCAATCCTGAATCCTCATGTACACATAGTCTATTATCTGTTTCCTCTTAGCTATCTTTTTCTTGCTCTTTAAATTATTTACACATTGTTTCCCATAAAAAAGAAACCATTCAATATTTGACCTTCTATTTTTGATTTATTTCTTTTATCAGTATGGACTAAAGTTGCATACATTTTCCTACAAATGACTCAAATTTATCCTCCTCTATGATTGACTAGTACTGAATTGTGTGTACCCATTCATCTGTTGATGGGCACTCACCCATCTTTCAAGACTTAGTTTTTGAGTTGTGCTGCTCTAAGAATGGTAGGCATATATTGCTGTAATGTATCTTTTACTCCTCAGGTAAGATACCTAGAATAGATATAGCTGGGTCAAATAGAGTTTCCATTTTTGGATTTTTGAGAAATCTCCATGTGGATTTCCATAGTGATTGTAGAAGCCTACACTCAATCAACAATGTAAAACTGTTTCTTTGCCCTCACAAACTTTCTAGCATTTATTTTTATTTAATTATTTGTCATAGCTCTTCTTAATGGAATAAGATGGAATTTCAGTGTTGTTCTGATCTGAATTTTTCTAATGAATGAAGATGCTTATAAAGTAAACTTAGTTGACCTTTACACCAGCAAAATAATCTAAAGTCTACAAAAAATTGACAAATAGATGGCAATACATTGAAGAGCAACTTGGATCAGTAAAAATTTCAAGATATTTTTCTCCATTTAAACTCAAGGTTTCAAAAAGTTCATTGCAGTTTGTTTTTCATTATGCATTGAAAAGTTAAGGAATGGGCTGATGTCTACACTAAAAGAGGAGTGGTGTTATGACTGAACCGCAATAGGCTAATGTAAGACCATAGCAAGATGTAAACTGAGGAAAGCGAGAGCAAATATTCAAGAAAAGGTAAGTTAGTATAAATGAGAACTCACCACCATCTTTTGGGGGCAGAGGGGGGAATTCCCAAAAACTTACTAAGGAGGAAAGCAATTTTGAAATACAAATTTCTTAAAGCACTCAAGATGGAGGCTTTGACAAATACTATCTTGGAACTAAAGAGAAAGGTGGTAGCTTGAAGACTGCATAGAAGTTCTGCATTCAGTCATTGTTATGGATTACATCCAGGTGTCCCCGCAAAGCATCATGTGCCCATAGGGAGGGCTTTCAGGAGTGAATGGATCATGTGTGTGATGCTGTATTACTCCACTGACTGTGTTAGTATAGTTTTAAGTATGAAACATGGAGTTCCTAAAGAGTGAAGACCCACCCTAGGTGTTCTCCACCTTAGCCTTGTATCATGGATAAAATAAAGGAGAAAAAACATTTCTCGGTGTTTCGTGTCTGCCATAGAACTCTGCTATGCTCTTATGCTTTGGAACTAGCCAACTACAGATTGAAACTTTTACAAACCTTGATATAAAATAAACATTTCCTCTTTTACCTTATGGGTATAGGGTAAATTGTTCTAACAATGAAAAAATACTCTCATCTAGTTTTTGATCATAAGCATATTTGGTGAAAGCTTACTAATAAGTTAATTATAATTCATGACACATTTTTCCATAGATGTACTAAATACACTTATGTTTAAGGAAGCCAATAAAGCATCTTTAACTCTTTTTGTATTTTATTTGTAGTTTTAGGATGACTCTACCATCCTACAAAATATCATTGCCATATTTTTCTTTTAAATTCTCAAAGTCAGTTTTTCCAGCACTCTTTATTAAAGAGTGTATTTTTCTTCTAGTGAATGTATTTGACCCCCTTGTTAAAGATAAGGTGGCCTAGTGTGTTTGAAGCTATTTCTGTGTCCACTAATATATTCCACTGATTCTCAGGAATGATTTTTTTCCAGTACCATACTGTTTTATCACAATAGCTATGCAGTATAATTTCAAGCCAGGGATTGTGATGCACCTGCTTTGCTGATGGTGGGAGTATAGAATGGTGTAACCACTGTGAATTCAGTGTGGAGCTTCCTCAAAAAATTAAGGCTAGAGGTTCCATTCAACCCAGCTAATTCCCTTCTTGGTATCTTACCAAAATAATTAAAAGCATTGTACAATATGTGTCCCCATGTTTACATCAGCACAGTTTTTAATAGCTAAATTTGGAAACAACCCAAATGCCCATTAACTATTCAATGGATAAAAAAGATTTTTTTATACTATAAGCATTACTCAGTCATCAAGAAGTATAAACTAGGAATATTTCTAGTCAAATTTATGCATCTTCAAACCACATTCTTAAGTGAAATAAATCAAGAACACATGTGTAAATTTTGAATTGTTTCTTTGGTATGAGAAATTGAATGTGTAAATAAGAATGAAAATATATAATAGATATTGTGAAATTGAAAGACATTGCTCAAAATGAAGGAACTGGGAATGGAAGGAAGGAAAAAATGAGGAAAAGAAAGGGTAAAATGGAAACAAAAGCTTGTAAATACAGAGGGAAAAAGTAGTTGAAGGGAGGGGAGAGGAATGAGGAAAAAGGATTTAAGGTATATCATGTACAGTACATGTTTGCTATGAGAAATGTGATCATTATGTACGTATAAATTGTACCAATAAACTTTAAAAAGATCATAGAATTCTCTGAAGCGGATATCGTTTGTTTCACCAATCTTCACATAAGGTAGTGGGCATGCATGACAGTGCTTTGCAGTGCTCAGTGTGAATGGTTCAGAAGGACATGAATCCAAAAGTATCAGACACAATTAAAATTCTTAACCCTTGAACTATAATTCACCAATACAACTGAAACAAACAGCTATGTGTAGGTATGAGCATGGATATATGAAAGAGACAGAGACAGAGAGAGAAATTCACATTGCTCCCAAATCCAGACATATATACTTTTAGCAACAGTAAGAGCATGCCTAAGTACACTTACTTCTCGTGACAGTCATGTCTCCTAACTCAAAAATAAATGATTATTGCTCCATTTATCTAAGAGACAGGATCCCAGTGAATGGAGGCATTTCTGCAGTACAGGCCACTAAATTGAGGCCCAGAAAGCTTTTTGGATTTGAAGGCAGGCTGCTAACATGGTGTTCAGAATGAAGCAAATGACCAATAAGTTCATTGAACAAAGGATAAAGTGAGTAGGAAATCTCCAGGAGAATAGTAAAGTGTTGTTTCTGCTTTCTTCTTATATGAAGAACTGAATAGGTGAGAGCTTTTTCTTTTCTTTTTTTTTGTTTACTCACTGAAGAGTAATAATACAGGAAACCATGTAAGTGGATCTGTGCTAAAAAAGATCCAGAATGTAGACAAGCTACAATTGACATGGGCAGAAGAGAAGACAGAAAAAGAAAAGGGTAAAATAAGTAAGAATAAAAAGACACATTACCTTAGAATTCACACATTTTTAGTGATCTCAAGAGGGGCTACTCCTTATTTATTTCTCCCTGAAAAGGCAAAAGGGACCTTGTTTTATGTTATCTTGTTTTATCTTATCAGAATAATACTGTCAGTACTGATCATTTTAATTATGCAAATAGTGTTTATGATACACATTTCTGGATACTATCAAGTTTTTCACAGGAAAATTGTGAAGAAATCTAAATACTTTTAGGGTGTTGTTATAGTTTGCTTATATTTGACTGCCTTCCAGATTGAATATTTGACTGAGCTGTTAATGAGAAGTTTCATAAAGCAAGAGAAAATACAAACATGATTCAAGGCACATTTTTCCTCAAATTGCTGAAAACCTTAATGCAGGTCATTGGCTCAAAAAACTATTATTTTAAAGTGTAGACAGAAATTTTTTATTGGATGGTGACTGTGATTGACAACAGGAATTTCAAAACAAGACAAGGTTAAATAATTTAATATAACTACTACATGTTTCTCCTAATGTTTAGACTTAAATAAATGAAAAGTCTGTACATTTATTTGGTCCGAGGGTCTGATTGTGCATCTATAGAACATTAACTTTTAGAATATCAGTGAAATAATCCTTCCTTTTACTTCTTCCTTGTACATTTTCTCCTCAATACTCTTTAGAGAGATTTGTTCATATTTTGAAAACACTGAATAAAAGCTGAGTTTCTGTATTATTTAGAAAAAATGCAATTTTCTTTCCACAATGACTTGCCTCTTGAAAACAGCCTTTAAGTCAAATTATTGGTAATCCAATATTTTAAAATGTTTTAACGAATCCCACAGTTAAACAGAAGAGCCAACAGTGTTTCATTTTGCAAAGAATAACTGTTCCCTGAAATGCTATTCATTCTTTCTCATGTCTATACGTCTTTGCAAGATATGTTGATATACATTCATTCTAGAAGTTTTTCTTATCTAGAACTTACATGTTGTTAAAGTACTATTAGAATACTATAATCATTCTTAGAAGTCATTTTCAGACAAATTATTGTAAAATCTTGAGAGCTATGAAGCTAATAAAAACCAAAGGATGCTGTGTAAAGTTGAATCATTTTGAAACCACATGTGTGAAAACTGTCAGATAAATTGCTTCAGATAAAGGACTAGACAAACCACTGTATCAGGGACCAAGATGGTCATGAAAGCCACCAGCTCCTGCAACCTTGAAGATGGACATTGGCATGGGACTCACTTTGTTCAGTGAAAAGTGTGTGAATCTGTGGTACTTGGGCAGAAACATTTAGCCACAGTGGAGGACAATCATCTATTTTTGCTTTTCTTCTGCCATGACAAGTGAGGAAGAGCATATCGATCTGGTAATGCAACAATGAGCCACCCTACAGAGCACAGCTACCATCGGCAGTCATTCAGACACATAAGGCTTCTGTGTTAGCAAAAAATAAAAATTAAAAAATCCACACTTGCTACATTAAAAGATGAATGAGCAAACCTTTCAGTAAAACTGGGCTGTAAAACAAGGCTCTTTCACACCAATTCAATGAACATAAATATATGAAGTAATTCCTTCAGAAATCAATAAAATCATAGGCTTCTACAATCATGCCTCTTCCTAAATTACTTTTTTTGTTGCTATCATCTCTTTTGACAATGTTTTGCCTCAAAAGTTCTATACTTGACAACTCACTCAGTTCTACTATTACAAAGGCAACCATAATAATATGTACTTAAAGAGTGTGGCTGCCTTCTAGTAAAACATTATTTATAAAGCCAGCAGATGGCTTAATTTGGCCACTTTTCAAGCTATTCAGATTTGCTAGTCGATTCCTACTGTATCATAACTTAGAATAATCTAAGGTAGCCAACTTTTACACTTTGACATCAGATACTACATTATCAGAGAGGGGAGGTGTTGCAGTACGATGCAGTCACTGTGGGAACGCAGCCCTGAGAGGGATGCTCAGCCATCATGACTATCTTGCTCCTCTCCAAGATAACAACTTCCATCACCCAGGACTTAGAAATGTTGATCAACTTGCAGCTGATTTTCAAGTTAAATATTATTGAAAACTAATTTACAGATAGTGAAAAATCATTGTGCACTTTTAAATTATACAATTCTACAGCTTTTAGTATTTTCACAGGTAATATAGCCATCACCATTAAGAAAATTTAGAATGCTTTCACTATTCCCAAAATACCTGTTAATATTCACTTTGTATCCCTACCCCATGACCCAGTGCTTAGCAACCACTGATCTTTGTTCTGCGTTAGGAAACTTGCTGTATTCATATGCACGAAATCATACCATAGGCTTCTGACTGTCTTCATTTAATAGAAGGCTTCTAATGCTTTGTGCCTTCTTGTTGCTGAACACAGTACTATCCCATTAGATGATAAGATCACATTTTGTTATCTGTTAATTGATGGACAGCTATGTTGCTTAATGTTTTCATTACTATTAATGCTTCAGTGGACATCAATGTGTGTGATATTGTTAGACACTGCCATTCCTCTTGAGCATGTATGTAGAAGTGGAAATCTTGGGAGATGCAGTAAATCCATACTTTGGAGAGCTGCCAAACTCTTCTCCAAAGTGGCTAAATATTTTACATATGTTTTATGTAAGCAGCTACAGTACATTTTATGCTAATTCTAAAGTATGTTATGTCATAATAGTACCAGCAACTTGTATGATTGTAATATGGGTGAATTTTACTTATTATTTTACAGTTCACACATGACACAATGCAAAGTTTAGCCCTTGAAGTGCCAAGTCTTGAAAAATTTCAGAAAATCTCATCTGTTTTGAATTCACCCATGGAAACCGCAGTGATGTCACCATGGTAACAGACAAGTGCATATGGCAAGTGGTTAGTTTAATAACCAAATCACACTGTTCGTAACCTGAGAAGTGAGTTAAGATTTCATCTGGGCATCGTTATTACAGTAGCACTGTGAAGTGTGACTCAGATCCCCTTCCGAGGCTGTGGCCCACATCCCCCACCTGCTGTATGCTCCCTGGTCAGGGTACAAAGCTGCCCATTCGCCATCAAGCCACGGCTTGTGTTGTAGAATTCGCACCCTGCTGCTCCTCCCCAGTGCTCTCCCATTCACAGTTGGTGGCCAGTGACCAGTCAGGAGAAACGCAAGGCAACAGTGCTTCTCTCTTCCCATCACAGTGCAGCTCTCCCTTCTAACTATGCTCTCCACCTCCAAAGATAAAATGAAGCTAAACTTGTCATTAGATGCTAGATGGGCTCATGGAGATGACAAAATCATAATAAAAAATATTAGTGGTCACTGAAGAGTGAACAATTCATTATTCATTGCTATTTTTTTTAAAAGAGAATAAAACTAAAGGGGGCAGTACAGAGCAGATCAGAAGAGGACAACATAGGCAACACAGTACTTTACATTAAGTCAACTGGACATCAACAGTATCTAACACCATATCTCTTACTCTGCTATAGTTGAGCATAGTTTCAATTACAATAATATCAAACATAACACAATACTATAAAGCCATGCATATAGTGAAAGAATTCCAGGGCTTTC
>PVJX010036643.1:0-17456 GCA_004027295.1 Dolichotis patagonum | reverse complement strand
GAATACAGTGAAAACTGAGCTACCTTGTTCCTGCTGTCCCTGCGAGACTTGGGCAGTTTCCCCACTTCTACAGTTGCCAATCTATCCTCCTTCCGTGTGGGCCTCTGATCTTCCACGTTTCCATGGTCTTACACTTGCTCTTCTTGAGAGTAGGAGATAGCCCTCCACTGTCAGCCCACTGTTCAGTTCTTTAAACAGAGGGACTTTGCTGTGCTCATAATGTCTGAATTGTTTCAACTTTTATTTATTTTAAGCATTTCCTGTTTTTGTGTTTTTTAACAGTTACATATATTAGGAACTAAAAATAACCTCTCCTTGGATGAGTGTGGTAAGATATTCTTACTTACCTAATATCCCTGTACTTGCTACCTGTTTGTGTGTGTGTGTGTGTGTGTGTGTGTAGATAAATGTATCACTATGTAATCCAGGTTGCCCTCAAATTCACAATCCTTCTACCTCAGCCTCCCTAGTGGTAGGACTATAAATGTGAACTACCATACTCATGTTGGATTTTAACTGCTGTACTTTATCTCTTATTTCACAGAAAATATGCATTTTTTTGAGTCTATTTCTGAGAGGTTGAGGGAGGCTTTTCCCCCCTTATCTTTAATTGTCAATTCCAAAGCTGAGTTCACATATATATCAATACCCAGCAATGGAACACTGAGCTGAGTGCTCTTTTCCCTGTCAACTTCCAACTTCTACAGTAGAGACCCCATCAGCCTCCCCCTGGAATCCTAGACTGTGCACATGGAAGTGTGTAGCACAGTACGTAACAGCAGTTCAATAACTGTTGGGGAAAGAACAATGATTTTAAAATATTTTAAAATTCAAATATTTTAAATATTTTTAAAAGAGTTAAAAATATCCAGCATTTAGGATATTAGGTAGCGTTTTCCTGTGGTATGCTGGCTGCATCCTAGAGAACCAGGAGAGTAAATATGTAATTCAATCTGAGAGAGAAGGCTGTGAACCAGAGTGGCTGCTGGTGGAATTTGTGGAATCTGAAGACTAGTCAGGAATTCTTATATTTGATGGTAGAAGATGAATGCTATACATCTCTAGGAGGCAGTGCTGCCCCTGCCAGTTGTTCTATTTGAGCTTTCAATAGATTGGATTGTAACTGTTAATACTGAAGAGGGCACATCTTCTCTACTGAGTCTGCTGGTTGAAATTGTAATCGCTTCCAAAAATACCCTCAGAAAACCCCAGAAATAATGTTTTACCATCAATCTGGCACTTTAGTCCAGGCAAACTGAAGCACAAAACAAACTACTATAACAGGTTGAAGTATTATACCATGTGATTCTCACCTTTTGTCTTCTTTAATCCTTAAAATACACTAGACCATTTAGCAATTATCAGCAGTTTATCAGTGAAGTCCTAAATTTCAGAGGCTTTAGTTAAGCACTTCAGCATTGGACAAGCAGCATGTACATACAAAAACTGGGATTCAGTCCCCTGGCTGCCTGTATCTAAAGTTCATCCTGATTCCTTAGTGCTATGCTTTACTCTGTTTGAACTTGAATGCAAGTCTCAATGCTTATATTGAAGGAGTATTACTATTATTTATATAAATGTATATATAGGCTTTGCCATGTCATGTATAACAAACTAATTTTTTATTCTTCTCCCCTCTGTGTTTGAAGGCAGGCCAAAAAGATTTTGAGTGAAATCTTCTATCTCAAACATTTATTTCAAAGAAGTAGGAAAGAAGAAGACAAAGAAAGGTACAATGAAGAGAAAAATTAATGTGTAGAGCAGGACTTGGGGAAGAAAAACAGAGCATTGATTATTTAAACCCACATTTATTTCATTGAGGAAGTATCAGAGAAAAATTCACTGAATGCATGTTAACTGCTCAGTACTTGAGTGCTGAATGAAAATTAATTGCTAAAACCATCTGCTAATCATTTGAATTTGGCAATAAAAGTGATGAGTGAAGCATTTATCATCAGCGTGAAAGCACATTTTTTCCTGATGAATCTTTTATTTAAGTTTTATATTTTCGTTGTGAATTTCTTTCTAGCTGTGTAGTGCTTCCAACTTCTATTTGTAATTGGGACTATTCTCTTTTTTAAAATTTTATTTAAAGAGAAAAAAAGCAAAACAGTAAAAAGGGTAGAAATAATACAGAATTTCCAAAAAATACTTAGAAATTACTAGTTGATAAATTACATACTGTCATCTTAGAAATAGTTGTTCAAGTTACCAAATTAAAGCATAAGAAGTGGACATTCAAACAGTGAGAGTGTAAACAGTTCTGTTCAATGATCCAACAAAAACTTAGTAATATGGTTATCTAACTTACACACTTAAACATACATGCAGATATATCCTTTAGAGCACCTTCCCTCTTGTTTACAAACAAGAGGGAAACTTGAGGGAACTATTCTTAGGACATCACAGCACTAGAAGTAATATTGCAACTGTCCTTCATTGATCAATAGATCTCTTGATTCCATTCAGTAATGGAAACTTTGATTAAATTAGGAGAGGACCAATGAACATACTGTGATTTTAAGAAATCTGTTTACAGAAGTGCCTCCCTTCAGCATGAGCCAGGAAGAGAACCAGGCAGCCGCTCCCGAGATCCACCCATGGTGGAACTTAGGCGGCAGCACAAGAGAGCAATTCACCTGCCCTTTGGTAAGCACCTTCTTTGGGTATGAGCCAGGAAGAGAACCGATTGGCAGCTCCCATGAGCCTATTGGTGCATGGGCTGGGAATCAAACATCCCAGCCTTCCCCCCCATTAGCAACTGGGGACAAAATGCTGTTTTCGCTGTTTTGTTTCATTATGGTTAGTTGTTTTGCTGTATTCAATATTCTCTTTCAATTGGTTTTATAATGTTCTGCTTTTGGTCTGGTTTCACTATACCTAATTAACTGGACAACTGTTGTGAAGATAATGAGATATACTATAGTACCTACTACCATCCCAGTCTTCTGCCGTGAAGTTCTGTACCAATTTCACTGCATTGTATCAATTGGCTTTTTTCTGTCTTGTTCTATTGTATTTTTACTACCAGCAAAATGAAAAAAAGCTGTTTACAGATTTCAGAATTTTCATAGGGTTGTGTATCTTCATCTGTGAGCACACACATGTATGTGTAGCTTCAGGATAAAAATTTATATTTTTATTGTATAGAATTGTAGAGACAATATCTAATCTTTTCAGGTTGTGTTCTTCAGGAAAATAAAATTAGTAGCATCTTTGGTATCAGAATAATATCCTTAGGAAGAGTATCACCCTTAAATGCCATAGGTCACTATACAGGACCCTGTGCTTTAGTGGGTCCTGCAAATAACAAACACACTAAAGTAAAACTTATTAAATAGCACATGATTCTATTGCTTGGTACTGGCACATTGCTACTGACCATCCTGAAGTTCTAGTGATTACCAGGAAAATGTTTCTGTATGTCATTCACCCTGTTTCTTAAAAGGCAACTTTATGTCAGCGTGAAGATGAAGTTTTGTGGGTTTGCTTCAATTTGGCTCATCTGCTTTGAATATAGGATGATATGTGTAGAAACTTTAGGCAGAGAGAAAAGGCAAAATAACTATTTTGTGAAATCTTATAGGTAGGTAGCATGAGTGTGGTTTATTGTTGTTTTAAAATGTGCTGTTTCATAGCACTATCCGGCACCCATTAAGAACAGTTTGTTTAATATGCAGTTCCAGAGGGTTTATGAGTTAACATAATATTAACAAGAACTGTACATGGATGTTGAGAAATACTTGAAGATATTAAAGCTTTAAGATAGAAAATTTTAATTTAACTTTAAAAATATAATCATGAAACTTCAAAAACATTCAAAAATGTATAATTTTAGTGTTCCATGTTATCATTTGGTGGTTTATAGAGGAAAGGGATGAGAGGGAAAGGGTGAGGGTGAAGGTGTAAGAATGAATAACAGGGAGGAGAGATATGATCAAAATTTGTTACACACATTGACCACCCCCAAATGTGAAACTGGGGGGAAGGAGGGGCAAGGTGAGTGGCATGAGCAAAGTGATTATTAAAGTGTGTTATGTGCATGTATGAACCCACCAAAACAAAGTCCATTAATCTGAATAACCATTTTAAAAAGTGAAAAAAAGAATCAGTCTCATATGTCAGTAGTTTGTGACTAGATTTGCAACTACACGAACTAGCAGGTGAAATTTTGAATGTTGTTGGGGGTCGATTTCAAAACTCTTACATGTAATATCTTAAGACAAAAATGAATAACAATGGCTGTAGGACATGTCTAGATAAGGAGTTAGGTAGGTGGATAAATAATAGTGCAATATGTATTAGTTTTCTGTTGCTGTCATAACAAATTACCACTAACATAGCAGCCTTAAATGGGTCACTTTTATCTCAGTTTTCATAAGTCAGAAGTCTAGGCTGCTTCTCTCTTTAGTCTCATAAGCTATAATCTAGGAGTCAGAAATGCTGTATTTTTTTTTCTTTTTGGTGGCTTGAGGGATGAAACTGCTTCCAATCCCATTTAGGTAGTTAATAGAATGGAATTCTATGCAATCTTACAGAGGTTAAGGTCCCTGTTTCCTTGTTGGCTCTTGCCAGAGTTTGTTCTACACTCTAGAGGTTACCATCATTCCTTGGTTTGAGGTCCCCCTCCTCCCTCTTCAAAGCCAGCAATGTTAGCTTAAGTGTTTCTCAAACTTTGACTCTATCTCTCATGCTTTCTTTTTCTTCCATAACATCTTTAAAATTCACTTTATGCCTCCTTTCTTTGCTTTAATTCCATGACCTTTTGTATCAGTGCCTAAATTAGTGTTTGATTGAATAACCAAAGGATGAGAATATTGATCATGGGGGTACATTTAGAATTTTGCCTGCTGTAAATCACCTAGTGATATTAATGATTTCTAATTGTGTGGACAAAGTTACTATTTATGATGGTTGTTCACAGTAATTTGAGTCTCACAGTCTATTAGGGGGTGTTATCTTTATTTCAAAAATAAGGAATCTAAATATAGGACACATTCAGTGATTTATCTTTTTGCTCTGATTTTGATATCTGGCAGATGCTCCCCTTTTAGCTTTGTTTTCTGATCTTGGTACCATGATTGCTTGTTAGACTTATATACTGAGACTCATCCTCAGGAATGCCACCTTTTTTTTGTTCCAATGCATTAAAAATTATTTTTATTTTTGTTGTATTAAACTCCCCATTTCAGTAACTATAGCAAATACCTTGCCCCAAAAAACCTTTGTCTTTTGTTGTTGTAATGAAAATTTGTATTAAAAAATACCCATCAAGAGTGGAGATCAAATGGTACGAACTTTCAGTTGTAAGATAAATAAATTTGGGAATTCAGTGAATAGTATTGTGGCTATGATTAACAACAGTATAATATATATTTGAAATTACTAGGACAATAGATCTTAAATGCTTTCACCACAAAAATCACTATGTGAGCTCAAAGGTGAATTAACTAACTTTATTATGGTAATTATTTCACAATATATGCATATGAAAAGTCATCATGGTATATGTTATGGCTTGTGTCTGGATGTCCTACCTAAAGCCTCATGTGATGATGGAGTGTGGGCATTTCAAGATGACTGAATCTAGAGCTTGTGATTGGCTCATTGTCTAGTGCTGGGATTGGCCATGTGAGGGCTGCACCCAGTGGGTAGTATTCATACAATATAAGAGAGGGAAAGTGGCTTAGTCCTTCCTTTTACCCTTTTGCTTTTGGTATCTGCCACAGCCACCATGAAATGTTGCCCTTCAGCCACACCACCCTGCCTTGGAGCCAGCTGAGTATGGACTGAAACCTCCACAAAGTGTAAGTTAAATAAACCTTCCTTCATTTTGGGTGTCATGTATTTTGTCTCATCAATGAGAGAAAAGTAACCAAGACAGAATTTGTGTTAAACTTACAACATTTTGTCAGTTATATCTCAATAAAACTAGAAAAAAAATCTCAAAAAATTTTAAGGACTAATAGGGATAAAGAAGACTGGGCAGAAAATATGAACAATTCATTCATTCATTCATAAAAGAGCAATGCAAAAATGTTCAATAAATATGTTTAAATTATTTTCAACCTCATTGATAAGTATAGAAATAAATATCAAGTGTGATATTTTCACAATTCAAGAAAAGCAAACCATGAATAGGACAGGATGTATGATTTTGTACGAGAGCAAAATACCTACTTCTGCTTCTCAGGCCATGAAAAAAAGTTTGATACTGCCTTTGCTGTTGTGAAGTAGCAGTTATATAACCTGTATTCTTTTCTTTGATGAATCAAGCTAGCATTCCAAACTCCTTCATGGTATCACTGGCTATCTTTTTCCTGTACATAGCCTATATCATTCAGTATCCTGTGTGTGCTAGAATGGAAAAAACACCGTGTGCTAGAATGGAAAAAATGTAAGCTTTTTAGTGAGTTAAACTATTGTCGACTGAGCATATTATCTTGGGCAATTTATATAACTTATGTGAGTC
The DNA here is from genome assembly GCA_004027295.1 of Dolichotis patagonum. Lineage (NCBI taxonomy): Eukaryota > Metazoa > Chordata > Mammalia > Rodentia > Caviidae > Dolichotis > Dolichotis patagonum. The sequence goes on along the minus strand of PVJX010036643.1, from coordinate 10,984 downwards.
TAAATTTCCTCAGTCATAAAGTGGGAATAATTACATATGCCCCTCAGACTTGCTCAGGATTAAAGAGTTAATTACATACAGGTGCACATGGCACAATATCTGAGATTTTTAACAGTTCATGTTCCTGCTTCTATATCCCAGTACTCTTCAGTGAGTGTTTAGAAGATCAGAATGTATTTTACTCATTTTCAGATCTTTGTTTCATTTTCTAGTACACAGTAGGGGCTGAATAATTTCTTTAGTTTAATTTAAAATAAACTGTAAGACTGGTTATTTTCTTAACAATTTGCACGTTATTGTGTGCAGAGAATTCTTAGGATGAAGTGAATGTAATAGATGGCCACTGCTCTATAGCTATTAAATGAAAAAATAGAACTAGAAGTACATTATTTTTCCTTCTTTTTATTAATTTCCTTTTCAGTTGTCCAGGTTCATTCTCATTGACTCTGAATTACTCTAGATGTATTAGCCTTTTGAATGGTTTTATTAGCTTCGTGCTCACACATGCTTTTTGCAGGGGCTGGATATTTTGTACTGTGATGTCTAGTCTTTCCTGTGGTCCCCAGGTTTAGCACTGTGTGTAGCACACTGGAGCCACAAGGAACTCCTGTTGACTTCTGTTCTTTTATTCCCAGCAAATTTCTTTTCAAATGTTTCTGTGCTGCCGTGGATTGATGATTTGGGGATTTTCTCTCTAAATTGAGTTTTCAACTATATTCATAGTGCTACAGAATCTTATCAATATGTGTCTTTAGTATTTTTTTATTTTTACAAGAAAACTTAAAAAACTTTTTTTGGTCACATATGGTTTTCTTAGCTATTTCGTAGGATGGGGGAGGGATGGACCATAAAATATGTAGGCTAAAGTACTTAAATGCAAACTAAATGCCTTAGACTAGGATGTTATCAACTTTTACTAGGATTACTGCAATTTACTGCAAAGTACTAGGATTACTTTCTACCTGAGTTATGTGCTACCTTTCCTCTTTGTTAGTCATTATTTATGTAACACCCAGCAAAATGAGGTATTTTTGAAATTAAATCTAACTTTGTTATTCTTTTACCATCACATCTTTAAAATTCTGACTAAAATTCTGACTTAATGTGCCATTCAGTTTGCTGGCATTTTGTCAATTAGGACAAATCTAGCTTTCCAAAAGCATTTTTTTTTTCGGTTGTCCCTGGATACTGGCACCCCTTGAAGTGAGTCCCCAATTTCCTGCAAGGTGTTATGGCATATGACAAAAAAGAAAGCACAAGAGACAAGTAGCAATGCAATGGGGATCTGGGATGGTTGGTTGTTCATGGGGAACAAAAGGCCACAAGGCAGCCAGAACCTCGATATTTACATTTACACTGAGGAAAATGGTAGGGATTATGGCTGGATGTGCTAGAGAAGTCACTAGGCAGGCAAGATTTTAACAGGGAACCAAGCATTCTTGAGAGAGGAACAGAACTGCCAGATTCAGATTCTGGTTAACGAGAAGCCTATTTAATAGTCAATTCTAGGAAGAAATTTTCTCTGGAGTCAGGCCTTGCTAGAGACATTATCCCATATTTCATCACCCACTTATCTGGGCTCAACTATGGCTGTAGGTGAGGAGCAGTACTAACCCAACAGGCCGCCCCTCTGCTTCCATGAAGACACATACATAGTGTCGGTCGGACTCACTGTTCAATCCAAAAATCAGTTAGGAATGTCACCTCTATACAGCCTGCACTGCTTGCAAGTAAGCACAAGCACATTTGGGTCTGGGGAAAGGTGACATGGTGTCCTCCACACTTGGGATTGAACCCAGAGACTTTGTAGTGAGCTATGTCTATAGCTTTTTATATATTTCTCATTAAGTTGCTCAGCTACCCAGGCTGGGCTTGAAGTCATGATTCTTCTGACTCAGGCTCCCAGAGTACTGTGATTACAGGTGTGTGCTAGCATGACTGGCTTTAAAAGCACTTACATTTCATTTGTTATTCTTCCTAGTTAAAGAATCAAAGGCAATCTGTGCATTTAGTTATTTACTACTTTTGATCATTAGGTTAGATACTAAATAACAGTGCATTTTATTCTTATAACATAAAAGTGAATTAGGTATCTATTTAGACTTATTTATGAACTACAAAGCATCAGCAATACCTAGTTTTCAGTTGCAGCTGCATCAATTTTGACAGAATTTTGTGCTTTTCAAGTTTACTTCTCTGAAGCTCAGTTCTCTTATCTGTAATATAAACACTATAGTACTGAAGGATTGAGGGTGTAGTGCAGTGGAGAGTACTTGCTTGGCACACACAAAGCAAATCTTCAGCTTAGTCTTCTGGCTCAGTGCCTGTGGACTTTGCCCTGGGAACTGTTCTTCCCAGAGCTGCCATTGAACCCTGCACTGTCTGTGACCTTCACTCTGCCTAGCCCGGTTTCCAGGCTGTACCAGTTGCACAATACTTCTAAGTTCCAGTGCTCAGTCTCCAGATTGTAGAGTTCCAGTGCTGCTTGGTGCCCCACCTCTACCCCATCCACTGTTCATAGGGTGTTTTGGTGGCAGAAAGATTCTGCATTGTCATTGCCACCTTGAGCACTGTGGGTGCAGTTCCCCTCTGTCATGCTGTGATAAATAATAAACCACTGTATTTGGGAGAGCACTGAACTCTTGGGATATCATTTTGGCAGACACACTGACTCCCTTTGGATCTTCCAAATTCCAAGGTGGCCTAACTCAGAGGCCGTTTTGACTTCAAGAGTGGCCTCCATGTCCACTCATGATATAAAGAAATCCTTTTTGAGTGTGAGCCTTGTGCATGTGTCCCACTTCGGAATAGACTTTCCTTTCAAGGAAGGCCTCTTTGCTTTATTGAGGCCCCTTTCAAGATTTCAGGCTCATGAACCTTCAGAACAGGCTTCTTATACAATGTGAAGGATAATGTATATTTTTTTGGACCTTACAGATGAGTGTTTTCTTGCAGTCTTCAAATCGGAGCAACACCACAGGCTAAAGCTGGATGCCTATTGATGCTCAACTACTTTTAAAATAACAATATGCAATATATTAAATAGTGTTAATTTCCTACTATTTTTTGCAATTCTGTATCATTTTATTCTTTTCTTGTTTTGTGTTTAAAAGAAATTAAATAAAAAAAGAAAGAAAAAGGGCTTCAGAAAGAAGGTGAGGGTGTATTCTTCTGAATAAAGATAATATCTTGACATGACCTTACCAAGTCACCAGTGAAATAAGGAGGCCTTATAAATAAATATAAATATAAATATAAATATAAATATAAATATAAATATAAATATAAATATAAATATAAATATAAATATAAATATGTTATTTCTTAGAGATTTTGCAGTGCAATTCCATATCTCTCTTTAGCAGGGTGTCATCCTTGATTTTATGAGTTATGAAGTCCCTACCTAATGAGCTGAGAATTTCGTGATTCTTCTTGTCTCTCCTTACTATTTGCTAGTGAACATTCATTCTCCTTGCTACCTTAAAAGGGAGTATTGGTGTCAACTTGCAATTGCTGAATCTGGTTATTCTTCTGATTCTGAGGCTACTTTTGGTAAAAGCTGATTGATGTGATGGAGATATCAGTGCTGGTTAGTTTATCCTACCACATAAATAATATTGAGCTCAGCCTTGGATTTGTTTCAGTTCATATGACATGAACCCAGGCTAGGGTTAGGTAATTTTATTTCGGAGTAAAGCAGCCTGCTCTCTCTAATTCCCTGGTGATGTATCTGCTTCACTTTTATTAAGCAGACTGTGAATTCCTTTCAGGCAGAAAGGCTCATGTTCACATTTCAAACCACAGAGATTTGCACCTGAATTAGCCATTTGGTTGATATTCAAGGGAGTGTTTGCTGAATTGAAGAAAGCAAAAGCAAAAATAGTCCAGTTCAAAATAATCTGAAAATACTGTAACAGGGTAATAAATGTGTACAAGTATTTTGAAAAAAACTTCTGAGTTTTCCATTTCCTTTTAAACATGCTCTATTTCTCTTGGCATGTCCATTATTAGTGTCAAGGAATTAGCCATTTTAATCTCCGCCTGGAATCTTTTGGATGTCAGTTGTCTGTGATGTCTTCATATATGGTTCCACTCAGATCTCCTCCTTTGAACTCACCGAAGGAACACAGCTTGGAGAGTTATTACATGTCCCACCAGGAGGATCACTTGACAGGAATAAGCTTCTTAAAGACCATTTTTCTACACTTAAAACATTCTGGATCTTTCTTCATTGATCAAACAATTAAATTTCTAGTTTTAGACACCTGAAACCACAAAGCAGCCTTTTATTTTAAATAGATTGATGTTTGCTCCCATTTTTCCCACTGCTCAACTTCAACATTTGTTTTTTTGCTTGGTATATGAATATCTTTTGGTATTACTCCTAAAGCTCACAAGGACTCAGAAGTAAAATAAAATATAAATTGAAAACTTTTTTCAGCTTTTGAGTCTGAGTGTTGTATTAAATTACTGAAGTGGTCCTTGAACCTTTGATCCTCTTGCCTTAACTGCCCAAGTAGCTGGGATTACAGGCATGTACCACTGTTCCTGGGAAAATAACACATTTTTCACGTTATAAATAGAGGTGTTTATATTTTTTCAGTATGTATTTGTGACCTGGTTATATTAATTAGATTTTGTTTTTGGTATACTAAAAGCAAAAGTGCCTCATTGCTGTGACAAAGTACCTGACACCCACAATTTAAAGGAGGAGAGTTTTGTTTGGGCTCATATTTTCCACCCATAGTCAGCTGGTTCCTAGGCAGCAAAGGCATGGTGGAAGAATCTGGTGGAGGAAAACTGCTCCTGTTATGGCAGTGAGGGAGCCAAGAGAGAGAGGGAGGAGATAAGGAGAGAGATATACCCCTTCCAGGTCCCTCCCTCCATGAGCTGCCTGCCACGCTTCCCCTCCTAACAGCATGCTCAGCCACTGAACTTACTCAAGACTGAACTCACAGATGAGTACAGCACTCTGTGATTCAATCACTTTCCATACCTGTGGGACTCGGTGGGGGAGGGTAGGGTATATTTGTTATCTTAACTGTAACAAAAGGTAGTAATCTAAATGTGTCCGCCAGCCAAAAGGAAATGTATTGCTAATAAAAAATTTTTTTTTGGTATTAGAATCCAATTCACCATCTTGTCTTGCCAGGCAGGCACTGTGCCACTGAGCTACATCCCTGGTAATGTATTGCTATTAAGCAATAAGTAGATCATTTGTCACAAAGGGTATTTATGTCAGCTAAGATGGTTCATGTTGGCTTTAAGAAGCCAATACTTCATGGACATTGATTTCTACTTTTATCAAAGATAATCACTGACAGTCCAGAATCTGTCCAGGAAAGGGACTTGAGGGTTTAGTGCTCTTATTTGTTTTGGTTTTTCTGAGACAAGGTCTTGCTGTGTAGTTCAGCTTAGTTCAGCCTGGCCTTGAACTTGTGGCAATCTTCCTGCCTTGGCCTGCCAAGTGCTAACATTACTGGCATGTGCCTCTTTGCCTGGTGGGCTTAGTGCTCTTACAAGGAAGTGACATATGAAAAGATTCTCCTCCAACACTTTCAGGGAAAGAGTACAAATGAACCTGCAAATGTATGTCTAAATATTTAAAAGCAACAAATTACACTATCTTTGCAACTTGGCTTTGGTTTTCAACCAGAGCCCGAGTATTCATGACCTACAAGCTTTAAAACAACTGTGAGGTCCCCTAGGCAAACCCTGTCCCCTGTAAGCCTCAGCTCTGCTAGAGAAGGTGAGGTGAAATACAGGCTGGAGCTCAGGACTCTGGGCAGTGCCTGGATCAACTTGAAGTCAGGTTAGGGACTGACTTGGTTAAACTTTCCAAGTTAGTTGAGGTAAGCGTTTTTCCTCAACAGATCAGTTTTCTCACTCAGGAATCACAGGCAGTTTTAAGCATCTCTCCAAATTATATCATCTGACCAGAAGGGTTGTAGAAGAACACAGCAGGGATGCCGGGCCTACTTAGATACATACCTTGGGTGAATTTGGAGTAGTTGAATTTAAACAGAAGTAGCTACTGCTGTTTTTTTGTTGAGGTTGTTAAAACCTGTGATTTTTTTTTCTGTGTATACTTGCAACCCTACCTCTTTTGGTCTTGGTTGGGAATGGAGATAAATGATTAGGCAGAATAAAGTCTCCCTAAAAGATATTCATTCCCTAATTCCCAGAATCAGAGACTGTGTTGTTACACAGCCAAGTTGAGTTCATGGTGCTAACCCACTGATTTTACTAATAGGGAAGTTATGCTAGATTATTTGATGGGCCCAATGGAATCACCACAGTCCTTAAAAGGGTGGCAAAAGAGATCAGCTTGATATGATGTGAAATGTGAGAAAGCTTCAACCAGGCGTTACTAGTTTTTTGAATGGGGCAGAGATGCCATGAGTCAATGAATACAGCTGAGAGAAGCTGGAGGAGGCAAGGAAATTGTCTCCCCTGGAGGTCCAGAAAGGACTACATCCTGACAACACCATGATTTTTGCCCTGTGAGGCCTTTGTAAGATTTTTAACCTCCAGAACTTTAAAATTAGAGGTGTATTTTATGACACTAAGTTTGTAGTTATTTTTTATTGCAGCATCAAATGGCTAAAATATAGGGTCTCTGCTACACCTGCTCAAATCTGTTGCTGCAGTGTGAAAGAGACCATGGAAAATGTGTACAAAATATGGGTGTGTATGTATTTAAATGAAACAAGCATGCCAGCCAGATTTGGTTTGTGAATGTAGTTGTCAAGCCTGGTTTGTGATTTAGGGCAAGTTTAAATTTGTTTATGGACAAAGGTAAAGGTGTCTATGATAAGAGAATAATGGTCAGGGAAAATATCAATGGAAATTTTGTACGTAGATTGAAAAAGCAGGAAGAAAACCAGCATTTATTGAGCATCTGTTATGTCACAGTTACCAGTTCAAATGTTTTTTTTTTTTATGTTTTCCTATTTAGACCTTGAAATAACACAGTAGACTTTATATTGTTACCCCAGTTTTCACTGATGAGGAAATTGATTTCAAACAGATCAGGACATTTAGATGCACATGCTAACAAGCTAGGTTTGTGAGCCTAAATTTTCCTAATTATAAGTACTCACTTTCTACAATGGTGTCATGTATTATTTTTAATCCATTTTGCTATTTTTAAGTCCCTATCACAATGAGATGTGCTAGATGAACTAGGTGAAGTTGAGAGACTCTTCATTTCAGTCATTTTTGGGACTGAAATTCAGTCACAACATTCAGCTTTTGCCTTTTACTTGTTTTGCTAATGTGTTCTACCTATAGCTTTGTCCATTTCTTGAGGGAAAACATGAAATAGTTGATGAAAAGAACAGCAGCGGGTAATATCTAATTTTGTTTGGGTTTGACTGTCTTATAGAAGTTAGTGAGATTACTCAAACAAATGACACAGTAAGTAAATTCTTAATTTGGAGCAGGGCATGTGAGTACATGCATAGCAAGCGGTATTTGTCCACAACTTGATACTTGGATGTAAAGAAATTGATGTATTGATCTGGTTGACTTGGGGTGCCAGGAGAACAAGGAGCACCTCCCTTCTCTGCGGGGTGGCTGTGAGTGTGGCAGACTTTCAGCAGCCTGAAGGAGAGACACCCTGGTGCATAGGGACCTGCACCATGCTTTTGACTCAGGGTGCCGGGAGAACAAGGAATTCCTCCCCTCTCTGGGGGACGGCTGTGAGCCTGCCAGTGTGTGGGCTGAGAATCAAACATCTCATGTCGAACATTCCCCATCCCATGTTGTGTGTCCCCCCCAACACGTTAGCAAGTGGGAGTCAGTGAACTACACCTCTTGTGAAAAGATTGGCTATGGTATTTAGTATGAGCTCTCCATATGCAAAGATAAGGACAACCATTTGGAAGAAAACAAGAGACAATATAACAGATAGTGAAGATCTCTGGTTGTCTAGCTTTGAAATTTATGCTTTCCTATGTCCCGTTCTGTTCTGTTTTGTTAAATTTTACCCCTTTAAAACAAAAACAAACAAACAACAAAGAATATACAGTTATTGTTAACAGTACTCACACCTGGAATGCTTTTTCTTGGTTAAGTTTTTCAGCATCCTATCTCTGTGACAGGAGAATTAAAATTAGAACAATGACCTGTTATTATATCCTGGAAATAATAGTATTAAATATTTATCAGGCTCAGAAGCCAATATGAGGGACTGAGTAAATATTTTACACATCAACACATAAAGTGATGGAGTTTCCAAGATGTATTTTACAAATATCTTAATAAAGAATTAAACAAAATTAAATAAACTTCAGTCTGCTTTAATTCTAATGGGTTTGCCTTTATAAATAGTTCATTACTTTTGTCTAACTGGTTTTAAGATTCTTTTCTTGAGCTGCTCTTTTGGGATTTTGATAAGCTTATGTTGTGGAGAAGTTCTTTTCTGACTGTGGCTATTAGGAATTCTGTATGTTAAATTCTTTGTATATTTGGAATATCTTTGATCATTATTTCAGTAAACATTTTTTTTTGAGACAGAGTCTCACTTTTAGTTTAGCCTGCCCTTGAATTCACTGAATCATCTATACTGGCCTCAAACTTACAGCAATCCTCTTGTCTCAGCCTCCAGAAAGCTATGATTACAGGCGTGCACTTTCAGGCCCGTCTCAATAAGTTTTTATGCCATTTATTCTGTCTTGTGATTTTTTTTTGCTAAATTTCAATTAATTTTAAATTAGTCTTCTTCACATCATTTGGCAACTTTTGGATCAATTTTTCTTGTTCTCTGTTGTTTTTAAGGTGTCTCATTAACTGGTCACTGACAACAATCTTGAGTTTTAGTTCTAATATTCGGCCTCATATCATTTATTCCTGTTGCTCATACTTTTAGTAGAATTTTTAATCACCTGAATTTATATTTGGAGCTTTTTTATGGTCTCTAACTCTTTTCTATGCTACTTATTCATGTTTTGGATCATTTTATTTAGTTCTGCTACCTTTTGATTAGTGCCTTTTGCAGATTCACTGATTGTTTAATTTATTTGGCCTAATATGTTTGCTTAGATCTATGAACTTGCCAGATGCCTTCTTAATCTGTTTTGTTATCTCCCCTGGTATCCTTTTGAATAATTTGTGGCTTTTGGTTCCCTCCCTTTTGATTCCCCATGGATCATGGAAGCTTGTTGGCTTCTGAGCCTGCTAAATATTTAATACTATTATTTCCAGTATATAATAACAGGCCATTGTTCTGATTTTATTTCTCCTGTCACAGAGATAGGATGCTAAAAACTTAACCAAGAACAAACATTCCAGGTGTGAGTACTGTTAAACAAGCTGGGAGTTGTTAGAGGCATTTTGTTATCTTATTTTCTCATACAAATTGTAGTTTTAAATGGTTATAATATTTTCTTTTGGGGTTGTTGTCAAGTTTGTATTAGATAATATTTGCAACACACTACCATGTAGGACAAAATTAATCTCCTAGTTTCATCTCCTAGTTTCACATTTATCAGAATCTTCTGACTCAGTACTTACTTACCAGAACTTTCTTTCACATTGTAGTTTCTCCATGACAAGATTCTAAGGTTCTTAAAGATGGCGGAACTTAGACTCATTCTTCAACCTATTATATATTTCAAACACCACTTGTAATTTCAGTCTCTATACATTTCCTGATGAGAAACGTTAGTCCCCCCCCATCTCAATAAATTTTAGCGGTAGAGGTGAGTAAGTGCTGACAAATTACTTGTAACAAATTTTAGGGTGAATAACCTGATGGATTGAAGATCAGTTATGTTAAAGCTCAATGTCAACTATTTGAACAGTCAATATGTTTAAATATCTAATCTTCTGAAACAAGATCACCCAGATATTTTTACTTGGCAGGTTGGTTTTCTTTTCTATTCTTTATGTTTGGCAAATAAATGCCATTGCTAGAATTATAGTTATTGGAAAATAAGAGCTAGGAATTCAGTTTTTGAACTAATGTTATATATTTAAAAACTAAAATGGATTTGTCAGGTACTTTAGGGAACAGATTTCTAGATTGTGTTTTCAATAATATAAATTTCATAACTTACAAAAAATCTATTTAGACAAGAGGCTTGGCAGCCTCTGGGAAAAGTCTTGAAAATGAATTTGAGCAAAGCAGAGAATTTATACAAATAAGTCTTTCCGTGTGTGAATTCTAAGGAGATGGTGGTAAAATGGGAAATATATATTTGTTATTAACAACCATGGTTAGAAAGGCACTTTGATTTACAACGGAGGTGGATTGCAATTTCACTTTCCAATGGGTAGGCAGAATATGGGCTTTGCTTCATTACATTGTGAGATTAGTGTTTGTGCTGAATCCCCATCCAAGTGAACTAAGTGAGTCAGTGAAAGCTGAATTACTGGGGTCCTTTCCAAGAAACTTTCAGCTCATATGAAGTCTACTGTTCTTCCATCCTGTTTCTTTCCCACCGGTTTATTTCTTCTCTTTAGAGATTTAGTTGTGACCATGTACACTGGGTATTTTCAATTTCCTCCCACTCCCAAGTGAAGCTCACTTGTTGCCAGGCAAAAGAGGGTTAATTAATCCCTCTCAAGCAAACTTCAATAACTAGCAAATCTAAGCTTTCTAGAGACAGGGCATAAAACGTCTGCGAGCAACTTGGATGGAGTTGCAGATTCCGATTTATGTGTATACGCTTGTTGAATCAGTCAGTACTTGCTATATGATAAATCACTCCTACAATTAGCTTTAAATATTAATAAACTCACGGTTTTGTGGCTCAACAGTTTGGGCAGGGATTGGGTGGAAGGGGCTAGTGTTTGCTGATGTTGAACTGGACTCCTTCATATATACATGGTCAACAGGTTTGGCTGGGGTCTGGGTGCTCCAAAATTTCTTAGTGGGACAGATGTCTCAGCTCTAGGGAATTGTAAAAACTCTAGCTTTATGGATAGTGGCTGTGACAAGGATCCACAAAAGGAGGTGGAAGTGTATAGGGCTCTTCCT
>PVJX010036642.1:0-17466 GCA_004027295.1 Dolichotis patagonum | reverse complement strand
CAGTAGCCACACCAATGGCCACCAGGTGCCCATCTAGAATCACAACCCAGGGCCAGGGATTTAGCTCCGCGGCATAAGTGCCTGCCTTGCAAGCATGTGGTCGTGAGTTCGATCCCCGGTACCAAAAAAAAAAAAAAAAAAAAAATAGAATCACAACCCAAGAGTCAGCAATGGAAGGATGTATGCCCTAAACACATCAACTACAAGAATTCTCTCCAGGGGAAAAAAAAACATCAAACTGAACCTCAGTGTCCACAGATCCCTGGGGACAGCAGCTGGAGCCAGAGAGTGCATGCTCCTCACACTGGATCTCTGACAGGGACAGGGGATGTCTTGACCAGGACCTTTAGACAGAACTCTTAGTCCTCCAACCAAAAGAACACACACACCACCTGGCTTAGACTTTACTTGCTCCCAGACCCACAGGGACAATAAATGTTATCTGGTGTTTGCCCCAGTCTGAGCAGGCCTCTCCTTAGTACCAGGCCTCTGGGGGATCCTGGGACAAAAGTGCCCCCAGGAGCCGTGTGGTCAGCATACAAGAACCAAGATTCACCCACTGCCCACAGGTAGCCCTCATGGCTCCCCCAGGTTCTGTGTCCACAGTGATAAAAGACCCAGCAAGAAAGGCTGAGCCTGGTGGTCAGGCACTGAAGAGGCTGTTTGGTCACTTCCCGCTGGCTCTCTTCTGCACCACCACAGGCTCTGACAGTGCCTGTTGCTGAAGCCGTTCAATCAGCTCTTCCGTGTAGATCTTGAAGAGGGGCACAGGGTCCTGAAGGGAGAGGGTCCTAGTGAGGTTCACAGTACCCAACAGCTGGGGCTCCAGGGAAAATGGGAAGCAACTGCTGTTGGTCAGACATCTCAAGAAATGGGTGCATAGTAGGACCTGTGCCCCTCAGCTTTGCTCACAAGGCTAGTCACCAGGTTTGTCAACCTGGAAGGCAGAGTCTGTCCATAAGATGAGGCCTCCCCTTTTTTGGGGACACAGGAGCCATGTGCCTTCCTCTGGCTTCCCTGTGGTCACCGATAAACTAAGCAGACAGAATAAAAGCTGCCAACTGCTATGCCACAGATGTGCTCCCTGTCCTGTCAGCTACTGGCTCCAGACCCTTCTGGAGAGTTAAAGACACAAAAGGAAGACCCTGGGGATTCCAGGCAGCCAAGTAAACACAGTCAAAAATCTTGTTCTACTGCCAGGTATAGTGGTATACACCTAGAATCCCAGCATTCAGGAGGATGAGGCAGAAGGATCATTCTGAGTTCAAGCCCAGTGGATTCTACAGTGAGTTTAAGGCCATGCTGAATTACATAGCAAGACCCTGTCTCAAAAAAAAAAAATAAATAAATAAAAAAATAAAAAAAAACAAAGCTGGGACTATAGCTCAGTGCCCACCTGGCAAGCACAAGGTCCTGGGTCTGAGTGCCAGTACAAAAAAAAAAATCAAGGGGCTGGGGATTTAGCTCAGCGGCATAAGCGCCTGCCTTGCAAGCAGGCAGTCGTGAGTTCGATCCCTGGTACCGATTAAAAAAAAAAAAAAAAAAACAAACTTTAACTCTTTTCACTGAAAGTCTAGGGACAGAAGACAGAAGGAACCTCCTCCAGGTAGATATGCGACTATACACAGCAGTAGATTCAGGTGCACCAGTGGATGTGACACCTGCTTATCCAGGCTCTCTGCCTACCCCTGCAAAGGCAGCAATAGCTGGCACGCCTACACGCTCACCTTCTCCTCCAGAAGTCTCTGCTTCTCCACAGCTTCCTCTAGCGTCAGGCCAACCCACTCAGCCTCCTCCTTTGGAATGAGAAACTCCTGGATAGGAAAACAGAAGGCACAGTGAGGCTAAGCCTTGCCAGGGACCATGGGCAGCAGGGAAAACAGGGGAAGCCCTCACCTTGTACTTGTCATAGATGGCCATCCTCCGCTCAGGGTCATCTGGGTGCAGCTGGGGGTCCTGCCTGGCAAGCCTCAGCAGCATTCCTCGTTTCAGGTCCATCCCAAACTTGGAGCACAGGTCTTCCTTTGGGGTCTGCAGGAGGTTCATTTGGGGCCAGATGCTGATGGGCTCCACCCACCCTGCCAACCACCCCTCCGGTATACCAGAGCAGGCCAGGCATGGTGCACAACACTAGCACTCAGGCTTGGGGTGGATCAGGACAGAAAGGTTAAGCTCAAGAGTCAAAAGCAAGTGGCCATTCTCACTCATTTTCACTCAGTCACCCACATAAGGAACTCCTGTGGGCAAAAGCCCCACTGGGGTTGCTCAGAAAGGAGGCTAATCCTACATATTCTTTGCCAGTGCCTCTCCAGACATCACAAGCTCCAATATGGCGCTGCTCTGGGCAGTCTAACCACAGGACCCTGTCGTACATTAGCCCCACTTGCCTTAAGGATATAGAAGTCAAACCCATAGGCCTCATCAATGAGATCGAGGGTCCGCATGGTTACAGTCACAGTGAACTTCTTATCCAGGATCTCACTGTAGAGCTCACGCTGAAACAACTGTGGCTTCCACACCTTCTTCACCCTGTTTGAGAGCTAAGAGCACAACACTAACCTCATGATCTGTGCCCTATCTCATTACAAACCATGTGGGGCCCAAAGCAACTATCTGGTGGGGCCAGGCTAGTGGGTACCCCAATGCCTTCACCCTTCCAGGAAAAGAGTAGCCTGGGAGACCTCAAAAATGCAAGGCTCAAAAAAAGAAAAAAAAATGCAAGGCTCCTCCCAGAAGACTCAGATTCACTATAAGCAAACATGGGGAACAGATTCTGCTCCTTCCAAACTGCCTCCAAGTCTCTCAGTCGTCTTGATTCTTTTTTTTTTTTTTTCTTTTTTCCTTTTTCTAAGACAGGGTCTCACTATGTAACTCAGGTTGGCTTTGAACTTTGGTGCTGTCCCCCCACCCCCGCACCCCAGTGCAAGGATTATAGGTGTGTACCACCATGCCTAGCAGTCTGCCTGATTCTAGTAAGAAGCAAAGTGGGCACCCTGTCACAAGACATTTTGGCCAAGTCAAGCTGGTAAGTGAACACCGACCTCATCTCTCCCACTCCTCAACTGTAAAGTCTCCTCCTAGCTTTTCTTTTGACTGCTATGGCCGCCCTTTCCATGCCTTTGCCTGTGCTGTTTCCCCTGAGGCTAGGCCACCCCATCTCAGAATACCTCTGGTTTTGCCAGTGAAGTCTGGCAGATCTGTACCACTTCACTTGTTACCATTTTCTTTGGGTACAGCTGAGTCCAGCAGACTAACGAACCGGCCCACACCCACCTTGTCGTTGTTGGCGTATCTGTAGCCCAAGATCCAGCCCTCGCCTCCCCAGAGCCCCTTTTGGGACTCCGGAGGATAGTAAATAGGGATTGGCACATCCTCCACGCGCTCCCGTTGCCCGTTCTTAGGATTGATCTTGAACTTGGCCCCGTGAGGCCGGTAGTGGACAGGGGTAGGCAAACGTGAGTCCTCGAGAGAGCGCAGAAAATGCGCAGGCAGACGCGAGTAGATGCCTTCCCGCAGCTGCAGCTGCCTCCACAGGTAAACCGGAAACCTGTGCAGAGGCATTGCACGGCGCAGCTGTGGCTCTCAACTCGGTCTAAACCTAACAATCTACGCCAGAGGAACCGGAACTGCGATGGGTGCCCTGACCTTCGCTTGCCAGTGACTGGCTATTCAGGCTGTTTGTCTACGTTCGTCCCGCCTCCATTCCCGGCTTTAGGGACCCTGGAGAAGATCTCGTGGCAAGGATATTGGTTCAAAGCATACTTGGCCAAGTACGTCCCAAGTCTTTCCAGAGAGGACGGCGAGGGGTTGGATATCCTGGGTTCTGCCTCTCCTACCACCCCAGGAAAGAGCAGAAAAATGTAAAAACTCGTCAGGCTTGAAAAATAAGTGAGAGTATTAAATTCACCAATCACGTAAAAATGGCTTGGTGGGAGTGAAGTGCGCATCTGTAATCCCAGTAGGTTAAAGGCTGAGGCAGGAAGATCTCTGAGTTTGAGGCTATCTGGGCTACATAGTGCAAGGTCAGCCTGCAGTACAAATCAAGACCTTGTCACATGCCAAAAACAACAAAAAAACCCAGGGCATGATGGCGCATGCTTGTAATCCAGAATTGTCAGTTCTTGGCCAGCCTGGGCTACACTGAGTTCAAGTCAGTCTGGACTACAGAATGAATCTCTTGTCCTTAGAGAAAAAAAAAAGTCTTAATATCCATGTTTTTTTTTTTTAAACCACCATATAAGGAATGCTTTAGTGTCTTAACTGTAGGATGACTGGGGCAGTAAGAGGCCCAGAGGATGGCCCTGGGCCTCTGCAGCAACAGCTTCCCAGCCCCTGAGGGAGATGGGCAGTAAGCCCACAGTCACCTGAGCTAAAAGGCTGAGCCATGTCTCAGAGGCACCTTTCCGAGTCTTATTTAGTCCAGTGCAGGGAGGGGGCCAGCCATTACTTGGGCTCTTAAGACCCACTCAAAAGGATGCTTGCCAGACAAGAGCCTCAGAAGCAGAGGTAAGGGGCATAAATCACACAGTTTAGAACGACTTGCCAGCCCCCTCCCCAGGAGGCTCTTTGCAGGATCTGAGAGCAAGAGGAAAGGGCAAAGCCCTGTATTCCCTGGTTGCTGGTAACCTTGGTCTCTCCCACTGCAACTGCAGCAGCATGAGGTTCCCATGGAGGCATTCAGGCACACAGAATCAGGGAGGCCAGGATCACTAGACTGCCAGCCTCAGGGACTCAGGTCTCCTTGGCCCCGTGGGTCTCACATCACAAACTCACAGGGTAACAAGGCAATAGGGGACTTTTCTCTAGCGCCTCCAGCCTCTAATCACCACCAGGCCAGCAAGGGTCAAGGCTCTGCCCACAAGTTATCTGGATCTCCGGGGACCACAGCAAGAGCCAGAGACATGCTGAGGATCCTGGTGAGAGGATGTCAAAGGCAAACAGCAGACAGCAGGGGAGCGGGTCCTGTGTGTGTGTGTGTGTGTGTGTGTGCAAGCTGTAGAGAGGGGTGTTCCTTTCCTCTGGCAGAGGAAGCAAAGGGTCTCAGGGCAATTTTATTCAGTTGGAAACCAATCTAGGCAGGGCTGGACAGGGCTTCTCTTCCTTGGTCCTATTCCTGGCTGAAGAGGTTATCAGTAGCAGATGTCCCAGAGCTGGCTGAATCATGTCACAGTGTATAGTTCATCACGATCGTTTTTGCAGTTTTGATAGTGGCAGGGCAACTTCTGTGAGCAAGACCAGGGCTCAGCCTGCTCATCCCGTGGTGGTAACAGGAAGGCTACACTCCCAGCCAGGAGTATGTGCCACATACTGTGTGTGTAGTAATAGTTGTCGCTGGTTATCAGGAGCGCATAGATGGTGATGCCCACAGAAGCCATGGCGATGCCAGGCAGGAGACAGAAGGCCCAGCGCTGCCACGAGGTGGGATAACATTGGCGCCGGTGCAGACAGCGGTACACCTGAAGCAAACAGTCATTCTAATGTTGGTGCAGGCTGGGGTGTGGTTGAAGCTCCCAGGGCCTGGGCTAGGGGTTATAAAGAGCCTTCCCAAGTCTGGTCAACAGAACCATGAAAATGGATAACTTGGAGAGGGCACTAGGGCACAAAGCCACTGGTCCTCAGACCCAGACCTATGGCACATACCCACCCTGGGTCTCTGGGGTATGTCAAGTGGGAGGGACAACTCTAGCAGCCCTCAGCAGATGTGAGGCATTTGGGCCCTAGACCTGCTGACTAAAGCAGGACTAGGAATTGGGCCAGGACACAGGTCTTCTCCCAGAGACTGGGCAGGAATACCTGTCTGCCCTAGTCCTTACCCACATGGAAGTCATGATCACGAAGGCAAAGAGGCAGGGCCCCACTATGTTCCAGATGCCTATTCGATCCAGTTGCAAGGACATGGCAATGACCAGTGTGCCCAGGAGAAACAAGACCTGGAGAAGATACAAAGGTGACTTTGGGGTCACAAGAGTTTTGAATTGGGGTCATCTGTGGCAGCACAGAAGGACAAGGATATAGCTCAGTGGCACAGCATCTGCCTGGCAAGTGTGAGGTCATGAGTTTGATTCCCAATACCAAAAAAAAAAAAAAAAGAGAGAGACCCATTAGAAACAGCAACACTGGTCATCCCATCATACTCCACTA
The DNA here is from genome assembly GCA_004027295.1 of Dolichotis patagonum. Taxonomy (NCBI): domain Eukaryota; kingdom Metazoa; phylum Chordata; class Mammalia; order Rodentia; family Caviidae; genus Dolichotis; species Dolichotis patagonum. Next base: position 11,325 of record PVJX010036642.1, on the reverse strand, counting down.
TCTCTCAAAAGTTCTGTCTACCCCTTTTGGAGCTTCTGGCAGAATTTGCCTTACTCTGTTGGTTGGAAGAAAACTATCATCCTTTGGCTCTTGCATGGCATCTATAGGTGAGTGCAGCCTTGACATCTTTTATTTATTTATTTATTTATTTATTTTTATCGGTACTGGGGATCGAACTTACGACCGCGCACTTGCAAGGCAGGTGCCTATGCCTCTGAGCTAAATCCCTAGCCCCTGTTTTTAATAAAAATTTTAAACTATTACCATTAATATTATTATGCAGGGGTTAAGACAGGGTCTTGATATATAGTTCCGGCTGGCCTTGAACTCAGTTTGTAGTCCATGCTGGCTTGGAACTCATGGTAATACTCTTGCCTCAATCTCCCAAATACTAGGGTTAGAGGTGTGTCCCACCACACCCAGCAGCCTTGACATTGCTGAAGCACAGACTTGGCCAGCCAGACACCTCTGGGTACAAGGAGCTAGTGCCATTCCCTAAGGTTGGACACAAACTGGACAGCCACAAATGGTACCTTTGTGCCCACACTTCCCCTTCCTCTATACTCCGGTTTTATGGACTCTCCCATCAGGACAGCCTGTCTCTCCCCTGATTCATGCCCCTACATTGACCCTAGCTGGACCCCAATACTTTGCAAATTTCCTCTCCCAACCCTGTCCCCTAACCATGGGACTCTCACTGATGCCCCTCAGGGCAGCTTTAGGCCTGCAGTTCTCAGAGCAGAGACACAGAACACAGTTCGCAGACACCAGAGATATACTTCCATTGGTCAGTTCAGCTGCAGCAAAAAATTCCCAGTGTTCTGACACCAAAGAACCCAGGAGGATGACTGGGCTTCTCAGGGAGGCATCGCCTAGTGTGGGCTCCTATCTGAACAGGGCCTTGAGCTGGGAGGTCTATTTTATTTTATTTTATTTTATTTTATTTTATTAATTATTATTATTATTTTGCTAGAGATAGGGTCTGTTACATAGTTCAAGGTGTCCTTGAACTCACTATGTAGCTCAGGCTGGCCTTGAACTGGTGGTGATCCTCCTGCCTCACCCTCCCAAGTGCTGGAATTCCAAGCATATGCCACCACATCCAGCCAGAGCTGGCAGGTGTTGTAAAACTCTGTCTACTACCTTCCATCCTGGAGTCTTTTGATAACTGGTACTTTTCCCTAAAAGGTGCCTGCAGCTTCTTCAGAGGGTGGTTGATCACCAGGTGAGACTTTAGCCCCAATACTCTCTCTGCCTTTTCCCTCCCACTTCCTTGCATGTGCTGTGTGTGGGAGGATCTCTACTCCCACAGAGCCCAGCCTCCACATCAGAGTTACTCACATGTTTCAGAACTGTCTTCAGTCGGGCCATGGAGAGGATGGTAACCCAGGTAGATACCCCAGAACCCAGAAAGTCACAGTACTGGAGCGTATCATAGCTGAGGATGCACAGCACAGCTTCTCCCGGCTGGTCACAAGCATGGTAGAACTGCGAGATGGGGTAGTTAGCAGCATTCTGGACCTCCCCACCCTAGGGAACCCAAAGATGTGGGCTGTGCTTACCGTGGAGAAGAACATGGTGTAGAGGTAGACAGAGGCCTCTACCAGGAAGGCACGGTGTACACATACAGCAATGGGAGCCAGGAACATAAGGTTGCTCAGGGTGAGCAGGAGCGTAGCCACCCTCTGCTGGGCCACTGTCTGGGCTGTACTGTTGTCAGTGCAGCTCCACCCACGCCAGCCTGGGGGTACAAAACACCCAGGGACCTGGGGTGGGCAGCTGGGGCCAAGGTCCTAATGGGGAGCTTTTCTCCGTCAACCAGGAGTAGATGTAGAAGTATATATGGGACAAGTATAGATAGGTGTTGACAGGTTTGGCATGTGGGGACAGGTATACACAAAAATAAGACATAGATAGGTACGGGAAGATATGTATAGGCATAGGCAACTATATGAGCAGGTATGTACATGCATAGGCAAATGTGGGCATGTAGATACCTTGGCAAGAGGCAAGGCAGGTCAAGGTCAGGAAGCAGTACCACCCTGGAGATACTGCATGTCTCTGTGCTTGGGCACTAGATTATGAGGGAATGGGAGGCATGCCTTCCTCCCTACTTTGCTCTAAAGGTATGTTCTCTACAGCTGTGCTAGGGTTCCACAGGAAAAGGCACAGGGTTGGGATGTATGGCAGCAGAGACTGCCTCTAGGTGTGCAGAACCCCAGTTCTCACCTGCTTTGCAGCTGCAACCCGCATACAGGTACCCATATCTGCGGAGGAGGTGGCACTGGCCATAGGGTCCACAATCCTTAAAACAAGGGGCCAGATACATAGTAGTCTGTACGCGAACCATGGCCTGATCACAGTCCCTGTAAAGGTGAGAGGCATAGTATAGCTGATTGCAGCCTCTGCTGGCCAATTACCATCAGAGCTTTCCACAGGCTTATGGCCACATGAACCCTGAATTGAGCCTGCCAGGCTCTGACAACCCCAGAGAAGATGACAGACCCAGAGATGACCTTTCCTCTTTTCAGGGTTGCTGTGGGAGGATGACCAAGTAGAAAAGGAGAATGACTCCTAATACATGGATAACAATTGATCCCTTACTGTTAGCAAGAAAGCTCAAGCAGGCCATAGTCCTAACCACAATGACTTAACTGGTTGTTCCTAGCTAGGAACTCATTGGTGGGCCCCAGGTTTACGTACTCAGGATTCTCAGGGCACACAAGCTGTAGGGAGAGGTACCAGTTGTCTGTCTCTGGGTAAGGGATGATGAGGTTGGCTGTGTTAGATGAGGCATTCACAGACAGAGGATAGCCCTGGAAAAAGGCTGCATAGAGCAGGAAGTCCTGTTAGTAAGACCAGAGGGCTTGGTTAGAGCCACCCTCCAGATGCCACCTGCCTACCATACCTGTAGTACAGTTCAGTGAAGCACTGAAGTTAAGGAAGGGTGAAGCAGCATTCACACAGGCCAATACCAAGGTATCATTTGTGACCTCAGTCTGGAAGGGGAAGCAATGCAGAATTGGCCTCTTGGCCCCAAAGGGCCAGCACACCATCCGCCCTGCCTATAAGTTCAGTCATGTAGCCTTTCTCCAAGGCTCCTGTGTGCACAGGGCTCACCTCTAGCCTGCACACTTGACCCAACCTGTCTCTACAGCCTGTTTCCTCAGGCTCAGCCCTGGGACCTACTGACAAAGATAGGGCTGCCCTAGAGGAGAGGCTTCCAACCTCACACAGGGCCTTTATGCTGCTCACACTTGCTGTGATCACACTGTTGCCTGAATGGCTTCCCTGCCTTGGTGGCCAGAATGAAGTCAGGGTACAAAGTGCTCTGAGCAAAACCCATGCCACTTGCAGATAGCCTATCCAGCAGCAAGGATAGTACCTTGTTGGACTTCAGGGTGATAGTGAGGGAGCCCCCACTGTCCATGCCTGTGTCGAGGCGGAGCCGCATCACAGAGGGTTTGTCTGAGTGCACTAGCACTAAGACTCCATCCAAGGGCTGGAAGCGCACAGAGAGCACATCTATGTCTTCCCTCATGACTGAATAGCTCAGTAGGCAGAAGGGGTCACCACCCATCCCACCATTCCTGCTCAGGTCCTGGTGGGCAGGACTCTGGGACAGCTGGCTTGCAGAGGCATCATAGCTCTGGTTTGTGCTGTTTTGAACAAGGTGCCGGAAGGTCATGCTCCATGGCCTGCAGACTGTTAAAAGGACAAAAGGTTCAGCTAGAGGAAAGTCTTGGGGGCAAGGGAAAAGACAGAGATACTCCCACCCACCTTCCTCCATGTGGCCCACCTGTGAGGGTAGCCTCAGCACTGAAGGCCACTGACACGTGGGGCCCTTCCAGGCTCTCAGCCATCACTTGTAGCCATTGGCCCCAGGGTGGTGAGGGCAGCAGCATGCGGCAGGACAGGATGGGGCCAGTGCAAGCCAGCACCTTCTGGAAGTTGCTGGGCAGGGTGGCCACACCCACTGTGAGACGTACTGGGCAGCCTAGGCTCATGTTGGATACACAGCCCTGTAGCTCCAGCCGAAGCTCCTGGGTGTACTCGGGGACAAAGATCCTGGGGCAGGTGGTATGGCCTCGCTCAGGTTCTGTACTTTCCTCTAATCTACCTGGGCAGGGCATCTGTCCCCACTTCCCAGTACAATTTCAAGGTATAGGACCTGGCTGGGAATAGTGGCACCACCCACTCCAACCCAGAAGGCTTAAGTCACAAGGCAGACCCAGTTCTTTTTTAGGACCCACTCACTTGAGGTAGCTGGGGTGGGCAACTAGGATCTGCGGAAGGGGCACATCAGGCTCCAGGATGGTGACCTCGACTACCCGTGTAACCACCATGTCAGGCTGGAAGGAGTAAACACAGGAAGGAAAGCCCTACGAAGACAACAAAGCCCAAGGATATCAGAGAATGCAGGGTACAGAGGCTGGAAAACAGACTCAAGGGAATTGGGGCTCATCCAGGTGGGGTGGCTAAGCCCAGAGCAAAATCTGCCCCAAAAAGATGGACAATAGGTTGCCCATGCACCAGGGACTCTGGCCCCATCCTGGAGTCAGCCCTCTCACCTTCACCTCGATCTTCTGAGAAGAATGGGGCAGGTGGGCAACTACAAACCAGTCCCCAGGGGCTGGGTGGGACACATTGACAGTGGTGTTGCCCAGCAGCATGGTACTTAGCAGTGCCCTGACATGGAAGGAGGGCTGCACCATGGTATCATCAGGGAAGCTGGTGCCCAGTGGATTGATGACAGGAGGAGCGCCATAGCGGAAATGCCTGGAGGAGGGAGAGTAGAGGAGGAGCTACAGTTGGGTAGAGGCTTTGGCCAGGCTCTAGTGCTATGTGCAGGAGTCTCACACTTACACAGTGATTTCTGCATCAGTGCATGTGGAGTCACTGTCCCAGGAAACGTGCAACAGCCAGCGCAACAGCACGGTGTCTGGGGGCACCCGGAAGTGGAAGAGTCTGGCGCTGCCATACCAGCTGTAGAAGGACAGCTTTTGTGGGGCCTGTGAGAAATGTTCAGACACCAGCCTGGCTTCTGCAGGGAGAGAATGTTATCAGCCAGTGCAGGGCACCCTCTTGGGGGTGGAGCACAGTCAGGGAGAAATGAGGTTCCCAGAGGGAACGGAATTAGGAAATGAAGTCCTGGGGTCAGCCAGAGCACCTATCAGGCTAACTCTGATGTTGACAAAGGTCCCCTTTGTCCTCCAGTCCCTTAGGGTTGTCTGACAGTTGGAAATTTCCCCTCAGGTTTCATTCTTCTGCCTCTCCTCCCCCAGAACAGTGCCAGGTACCTGGTCTCACACTGGGTGGATGGCCTCTAGCTATGTAGAGGACACATGCCCAAGCTTCCTGGTAGAAGACAAAGTAGGGGCCCATAGCCCCTAACAAGGGATCCCCATAGCACTAGGCCTTGTAGCAGCTCTCAGGCCCTCATGCCAGCCCTAATGCCAATCAGGCCTTGTGTCCATGTGACCCTTCCCTTTCTGGGCCCCATCGTCCTCATGGGTAGGCTGAAGTGTACAGCATGTTCCTGAGGTTAATGAGTGTGGCAAAGTGCTTCCAGTGTTAGGCCTCATTCTGAGTGTTCCCTATCTAGGAAGCCTCCCTCTAAGAAGAATGACTGGCCTACACCTTCCCAGGGCAAAGCAGAGTCAGGTGAGCAGCTGCCTCTCCTGCCAGCCTCATGACTCCTCCACAGAGGAACCTGGTGAAAAGATAGCCTGCTGGCAATGCTAGCAGCTTCAGAGAAGCCTGGATAAGTGCTGGGCGGAGCAGGCTCCACTCACAACAGGTTCCAAGTGCCTGCAGGCCACGAGACTCACCTACCAGGTTGTGGCCAGAGTTAGGGGTTTCTACAAGCCCTTGATGATACAGGGCCTACATGACAATATAGACAGAAAAATGAAAGTTCTGGGAACTAAGTCAGGACAGTCTCCCAGACAATGGAGTCTTAATACAGGCAGCCTACCTGATACATACCCAGGGGCAGGGAAGGGAGATCATCTATTAGGTGCATCTCTCCTAAACTGCTAGAGAAAAGCACCCAACCCCCAAGTCAGCCTGGGGACACTTGAAGCCCAGTGGGTGGTTGTGATGGTGTTTCAACAGATAAAACAGGGCCCAGGGCCGGGGATTTAGCTCAGTGGCTTAAGCGCCTGCCTGGCAAGTGCCAGGTCATGATCCCCCCCACCAAAAAAAAAAAAAACATAAAAACAAACAAAAACAGCCTAAGGTCTCAAACCCTACACAGCCTCTCCAAGCTTCTCAAGACTCCCACAATGTTATTTTGGTGAACAAATTAGGAAGTTAGCAAGATGGGTTGAGCCCCCTTATCACATCAGGAAGGATGGGAAAGACCAGTCACACATCTCTGCCCACTCCACATCCCAGGGACACAGTTGGATATGGAGGAGAAAAAGAAAGTCCTAGGAGCTTGAGTTTTGGCTCACACACTCCAAACCAGGGCAGATGTCTGTTGGACACTTTGTCTACCCACAGATCCCAGCTAATGCCACAGAATTGCTTGTCTGCCCCTCAGCGCCTGGGGAGGACTGAGAGGCTAACCCAGCCCATGAAACCCTCTGACAATGGTGTTCTGCACACATCTCACTCACCCGTGACCTCCCACCCAGTCCTGGCCCCAGAGAGGAATAGGAGAAAGAGGGTGTCTGTGTCCAATGGAGCAATTTAATCAGAAGCATGTTCCTCAGGGAAAACTGCCTTTCATTTTAAAGTGGTGCCAAGTTCAAAAACCAGGAGGCAGGAACCTTCAAAAGAAATACTAGCCTGGAGCAGGGAAAGGAAAGGAAGTCTGCCTCAGAAGCATTGGATGAGCTGCTGATGCCCAGGGGGCAAGCATTGGTGGCCAAGAGCATGAGGACTCTTGAAGCCAGCTTGCCAGGGATGCACATCCCTGGGAGTTCCAGCCCACAGGGGTAGGGGAAGGAGGTCCTGTTGCCAGGTGTCTAGGGCAGTTTGAATCTCAGTCCCTGGGCGAACCAGAACCCACAGGGGTAGCACACCCTGTTCTAGCCATCTCACTTGTCTTTAGGTAGGAAGGGGACACTCGGGAAGCAGAAACGCAAAGGAAGGCAGGCAAGTTCTTCTCCTGGCCCTCCTTGGCTGGACAGCCTCCTTCCTCTGCCTCCAGCAAGGCCAATGACACTGGATTGGGAGACACTGTGGGAGGTGTGCAAATATGCCCACAGGATCCCTGCTTTAGAGTCGAAGCAACTTTCTCCCAAGTCTACGACTCCACAAGAACAAACGGAGGCCCTAGACTCCACTGCCCCACCGCTCTTCCCAGAGAGCTTATGACAGTCAGCTCCCGACCCCAACACGCCGGGAAAAGGAGAGAGGAGCGCTCGCTCTCAAGGGGCCCGAGCTGGCCGGATCCAGCTCGGGAACGGAAGAGGGGGTGCAGATGTCCTTTCTGCCCAGGCGCTGCGCGGGGACCACACGGGGGGGGAGACCTCGGTCCCCGCCGGTGCCAGGTGAGCGCACAGGTGTCCCCAGGTGAGTCACAATGGGCCCCGCCCTGGCTCTCCCCCGCCGCCCGCACCCCCCAACGGCGGTCGCCGCGGGCCCGCCCTCGCTCACCGCTCCTGCCGTAGCCGCCGGCGGAGGGCAGGTGTTGCGCTACCAGGAACAGGAGCAGCGGCCCCGCCACCGCTGACGCCGCCTGCACCGCTACCCCGGTGCCTGCGCCGGCCCAGCCCATAGTTCCGCGCGCCCCGCGCCGCCCCCGCCGCAGTCCGGGTGCAGCGCTCCCATGGCCGGCCAGCCGGCCACTGCGCCCCTGGCACTTCCGCCTGCCAAGCCCCGCCCCGCCCCCCCCGGAGCCCGGGTGAGGGGGCCCCCCGCAGTCGGTCAGAGGGGCAGGAGGGGCGGAGCGCGGGGGGAGCGCGGAGCCCCAGAACACCCACGGCAAGGGATGGAAGGGGTCACATAGGCTACTGGGAACAAGGACTGGAAGGGTCACACAGGATGCATGAGGAGGACAGTGGGGGAGGGGTTACCGCGGGACGTATATGGGGAGACTGGCGGTTCAAGCAGGATGTATAGGATCGAGGGCGGAGAGATCATGTGAAATGATAAGGGGACCGGAAGCGAGGAGTCACGCAGGACTGTGGGTCGTGAGGGGCTTGAGTTGTAGTTGCGAAGGGAACTTAAGGAGCACCCGAAATTCTTCCTGGAGGTGCCGCGGCCTCCCTGGCTATCAGCTCTGAGCAGATGACGGTCGCGAGATCCCGCGCAGAGGGGCCTGGCTTTGGGGAGATGAGACCTGATGCTGGCAGCCTTGCTGCGGGTCAGAGTACTGCTGGACCTCCGGAACCCTCAAGCTACAAAACACCTCGGAGAGAGAGTAAAACACAGTTTCTGCCCCGGACGCTGGAGCTTTGCCAGCTTCGGAGGCTGAACCCAAAGGATCCAGTTTGAGGTCAGCGTGGGCAATTTAGCAAAACTGCCTCAAAAATAAAATTTAATACCGGGCGTGGTGGTGGATGCCTGTAAGACCAGCACAGAGGAACTGAGGCAGGATTATCACCACCAGTTCAACACCAACCAGAGCTACATAGTTCACGGCTAGCCTGAAATGCACAGCGAGCTCCTGTGGAGCCGGGGATTTAGCTCAGTGGCACAAGTGCTTGCCTGGCAAGATCAAGGTTGTGAGTTTGATCCCCAGTACCAAGAAAAGAAAAATAAAGATTAAGTGCAGCAAAGAAACCATAAAAGTCTTGGCACAGAATTTGAAGAAAAATTTGCTAAATACCAGAAACCTTGGAGATGAGCTGGAGAAATCCAACTTTGTAAAAAGCTTTCTGACCAAGTATGGTACAGGCCTGAAATCCCAACACTCAGGAGGCCTTCGAGTTCAAGGTCAGTCTGGGCTACAAAGTGAGTTCAAGGCCAGCCTCAACTTGCACAAACTCTTATTTCAAAAAGACAAAAAACAAAACAGCTTTCTGCAGAGCAAAGCAGGTATGGTGGCACATGCCTATAATCCCAGCCAGCACTCACAAGCTGAGGCAGGATGACCCACAAATTCCAGGTCAGCCTGGGCTATATAGTTCAAAATCAGCCTGAACTGCATAGCAAGACCTTGTCTCAAAAATAAATAAATAAATAAACTGGACATGTTGGTACACATCTATAATCCTAACTATGAGGGAGGATTGAAATTTTGAGACTAGTTTGAGCTACACAGCAAGACACTGCCTCTAAAATAAAGATTAATCATAAGGAGTTTTGACTGATCAGTAACACTATCAATTCTCCTACAGAAAAAAAATTTTTTTTCTTTGGTATGAGGAAATGAACTCAAGACCTCTGAGCTATATTCTCCTCCCTCTCATAGGAATTGAGCCAGGGGTTTAGCTCAGCAGCACAAGTGCCTGCCTGGCAAATGCGAGGTCATGAGTTCAATCTCAAATACCAAAAAAAAAGGAAAATTACCAAAATGTAGGGCCTGTTGATAAACCTGTGGCCCTCTCTGTTGTCAAGCAAGTCACCCAGCAGCCAAGCACTGAATAACAGTTTTCTTTTTAAAACCTCAATATTCAGGTTTTTGTTTTAGTATCAGGAATTGAACTCAGGACCTCACACTTGCCAGGCAGGCACTTGTGACACTAAGCTAAATCCTAGGCTCTTAACATTCTGGTTTAATTGCAATGTCAGCACTTTGGGATAAATATGTGGATTTGGGGTTGCAGTTTGGGCACTTAGTCTCTATCTAAAAGATTCACCATCACTGGCCTAAGGGCTGCAAGGATTCCTAGTATATGCAAATGAAACAGGATGGGGAGAGCCTTCCTCTATAGAGGAACACAAAAAGTACTGAAGTTAACTGGGTGTGGTGGTCCATACGTGGAATCCTTGGATTATAGAGGCTGAGACAGAAAGATTGCTACAAATTTGAGGCTAACCTGGGCTACATTACTGGGTTTAAAGCCAGGCTGGGCTACATAACAAAACCCTGTCTTCAAAAACAAAACATGAAAATAACTTCTTTAAAAAAAAAAAGATGATTTCTTTATTCACCTAAAAGATCAAACATCAAAACATTTGACTACACAGGAAAGATGAGATGGTGGGCCTATAGACACTTACTATATAGTATGCACAGATTAGGATGGGCCTTGAGAGCCTCCAGCCATCCAGGAATAGCAAGAGCAAACAGTCTCCTCCACTCAGTGATTCCACCTCCTGACTTTTCCCTGCACTGTGATCACAAAAGCATATCCGCTGTTATTGCACACAAATGCACTTAGATATTAACACTTACTGATGGACATTCCAATCATGGAACCTTGAGCTATCATGACACAGTTTTACTGTGACTATGGGTCTACCAGATACAGCAGCATGAGCTAAAAGAAACTGTGCGCAGAAGGCTATTAAAAGGCTATCAGTTTTGTACAAAAGGAAAAATATTTCATGTTTGTGTGTGTGTGTGTGTGTGTGTGTCTGTCTGTCTACGTGAAAGGCACAGAATGACTCTGGAAAGGTTCAGCAACAGGCTCTACTGGTTGACTCCAGGGGAGGGAAATTGGGTGGCTGGGAATGGCAGGGAGAGGGAGGAACTATATCTGTTTATATTTCTTTTTCCTGCTTCTTTCAGTGCTGGCAATGAAACCCAGGGCCTGGCACGTGCTGGGTAAATGTTCTATCATTAAGTTACCCTCAGCCTCCCATTTGTATTTGGCAGCAAGAGCTAACCTGGCAAACCTCAGCTAGCTGTGGAGGAAGGAAGACCTCAGAGTCAAGCCTAAGGGGATCTTTTGTTCCCCTGGAATCTACACTGGGCCCGCCTCCCCCTTGCTTCCTGGTGTTTCCAGACAGATACTAACTTAAAGGGACAGAGATCTGATTGTGGATTTTGCTCAGCTGTAGTCCTTAGTGTACTGCCCTGCACCCACTGAGGCAACCAAGAGTCACGTGGGGACTGGCAGCTGTGGTCAGCACTAGGCACTGAGGACTGTTCCATTTGCTGCCCTACAGCAGGTTTAGAACCCTCCACACACTTCCCTGAGTGTGTCACTGTGATTTCCTATGCTTCAGGCTCCTCTAGAAGTAGGGAGGGAGGCAGCACAACCTTGCTCCATTGTTTACCTGAGAGCTGGCCAGCTTGTAGGTAGACATTGAGCTCTGGGCTGAATGGAGATGAGGAACCTCTGCTGAGGAATCAAGTTTGAGCAATGGAACTCTACCGCATGAAACACTTATCAATTGTGTAGTGGTTTGTGAACCTCAAATTAAAAACAGGAGGGCTGAGGATTTAGCTCAGTGGCCTAAGAGCCTGCCTAGCAAGTGCAA
>PVJX010036641.1:0-16658 GCA_004027295.1 Dolichotis patagonum | reverse complement strand
ACTCTCTCATGTTAATGTAAATTCCTTTGTTTTGTTCATTATTAGAAGTTTTTTGAGTCTTTACTGTGTTAGGCCACAAAAACCTCAAGGAGTGGTAAACAGGAAAATTTCCTCTCTTTTCAGCAAAGCAAGGAAGGAAACAACACCTGCAGGAAATATATGTCATAAATAAGAGGCTTATTTTTCTGTACTTTGTGTTTGTGCTTCTATGTAATCAATAATCTTTAAAAAGGACACAATTCTTTCTAAGATGATGCTATTCAAATTGATGCTTTGTGTATAGTGAGTTAAATTATATATCTATATAATTTATCTGGTTTAACTGCGTGATTTTTTTCTTTTCGAATGTAAAAGAAGAATCATAAGACATAGAGAAGATGGTACAGTCTGTAATTTACTTTAAATCAAATCAGAATGCATCTACTGATGTTGAATTTCTTATGCTTGAAACACCTTTTTTAATATTATCTGTGAATGACTAGTAATGAAAATGTTGGGGTAAATGAAAATGATGTTAATTTAAATTACAAAGAGATACAAAAAGGAAACCATGTTCATATTACCTAATGGACAATAGAAATTATTTTTAAAACAAAATTTACAAAGTAATGATAATATGGTAATAATATTGTTGGTATATTTTTACTGTCCCATTGTTATTCATCCTAACTACGCTGACCTTTCAGTATGTTTTATGTATTGTATTCTTAAGCAACGAAGTGTAGATGAGCTTACATGTCATTATTATCATGCTTAAATCCTTAAGTGATTAAAATATTGTATTCTCATGACTCAAATATAAGTAAAAAGGATCAGAGATAATAAGCAGTTCTCTATTTTAATGTCATTATTCTGTTCTTCTAAGTTATTTCATTAAGTATTGCAACTACTAACCCAGTACATTTTGGAAGATTTTCACTAAATAAGAAAATAATTACAGGTAGCAGCATACCACTTGCTCAGTACACTTAGTTTCAAACAAGTCTCTTGAGTTGTCTGGAGAACAGTTACTCAACTTGGCATGGTTGGTGCAGGTCTGTAATCGCAGCACTTGGGAGGCTGAGGCAGGAGGCTTACCATAAATTGTATGCTACAATGCATAGTGAGACCCTGTCTCAAAGAAAAGAAAAGAAAAAAGAAATAAGAAAACATTATGATTAACATTTTTAGCTCAAGTGGAGTTTTTAGTTACTTGTCAATTAAAATTTTACATTATATTTATTACAGAACAAAACTAATATTTTCAAATATTTTTCTTTTGTCATATAAATGTAGCTTCTCCATAACTAAACCACAAGATGGCTCCCTCTTATTGGTTTGGGATTTGCAAATGTCCTGAAAAAAAAAAGAGAGAGACAATTTTACCAACTGAGGAAAATATTCTGCAATAGAAAGTAATTTAAAGTGGAAAAAATATGCAATGAGCCAGTATATGTTAATAGCTTCATTAAATGGAGTTGTGTGGACACCTTGCTCACAAGCAATGAAATGCACACTAAAAGCATGACGTTACTGTACTCAACTCCACCTACTACGAACCATAGTCACTACTGAAGCCAGAACTATTAGTGTTCAAATTGCAGTAAGAATAACTACAAGACAAATATTAATATCTTCTTATAGTGACAATTTTACTATGAAGTTTGCAAAAACTGTGTCATTAAAAGCATAAAATTTAGCCAGGCACAGTGGCACATGCCTGTAATCCCAGCACTTGGAAGGCTGAGAGAGGAGGATCATTGTGAGTTTGAGTCCAACTTGTGCTATAAAGTGAGCTCAAGGCCAGCCTGAACCGCATAGCGAGACCCTGTCTCAAAAAGAGAAAAAAAAATGCATAAAAATTTAAATGAGTATAAAGCATAAAACAGGAGCAGAAAAGGAATTTTGGTGTTACAGAGGTAAATGTAATCCAAATATCTGTTTTGTCTTCCAAGTCCATTTCGATTTCATTAAGTTTCCTTGCAAGAAATTCTTAAATGACTCTGGGATTCATGCTGTTCTCTTGGGCCAACTTTAAGAAGTAAAGGATAGACAATGCTGAGTATTTAAATGTGAATTTTGAAGTCAAGAGATCATGAAAAAGATCTCATCATCATTTACTTCTTAACACTAAGTTCATGTTCTACTTCTCCGTGTTTCCTTTTATGTCAAGTAAATCACCCCCAACTGACCTGAACACCAAGTCTAGAAACACTAGAGATACATAACTTGGTAAGAAAAGTGAAGCAGAAGAGATAATTCTTTTTTTTTTTTTTGTACCGGGGATCGAACTCACGACCTCGCGCTTGCCAGGCAGGCGCTTAAGCCACTGAGCTAAATCCCCGGCTGTTTTTTTTTTTTTTTTTTGATAATTCTTATTTAATCTGTTCATCATTCCAACAAATGCAAAATTTCCACATTAAAATATTACCATAAAGAATTTAATTTCTTTGACTTCATTTGTCACTGATACCATAGGAAATACAGTGTATGTCTGTCAAGTTATAAGAGAAATAACCATCCATGGAATATGATCATGCCTTTGTTCCAGCTATAGGTCATGCTATTTGCTTTTTGTTCACTATACAATTTAAAATCTATACCTTCAAATGACTGTCTTAATTGTGTCATTTGTACTACAAAGCAACATGAATTTCCATGTTTCCACTGGCTTTTCATGGGGCAAGGAGACTTTGAACATATGACTATATTTGATTTTTATTTTCAACTTCAGTTTACTGCTGAAAATAAAAACATTTCAAATGTACATTTAAAACATTTCTTCTGTGGCTAATTTTAAAAAGCACTTGGGAGAAATTCTTTAATTCATCTCCGCCATTCCTAAGAATAATAAAATATAATGTAAATCAATATTTATTGTATGTAATAAAATAAAATAACAATTTAGGGAGAAAATACAAATATTCTGCCATCCCAATTTACAGTAAATGATAAATAAAATTGATATTCTCTGAAAAATCAGGCTGAGTCACCTACAATTGTAATACAGAAAAATATGTATTAGAAATAGAAAACAGACATGAAATGACAAATAAAACAGCATTCAAAAGTCAGTCTGAGCACTTTGAAACTGTTCTTCACCCACACATAATTGGTTCACATTGTGTTTATTCTTTAATAAGTTGATAGTTGTTTTATTGCCTATTTGATGTCCATTATAAAGTTAAAACTATTAATTTACTTTTAATTTCTGCATATTTACTTTAATAGAATTTCCTTAAAAGGTTGCAGCTTATAACATCTTTTCAGTCATTTTCAAAACATGAAAAGCAAGCAGGAAGGCAAAATAGAAGTGACAGTTGAAATAAATGACTGAGTTTTCAATAAATAAAATAATTTTATATAACTCTGACAAGTTAGCAGTGATTATAACTCAGTTGATAAGCCAAAAATTTAACTGAAATGTTCTAAGACAAATATGTTGCTTTCCTTTGCCTCTTCTAAATTTATTCCTGCTCTTATTGTCCCCAAATTTTAGAATTTAGAGGAGATTAATTAGGTTCAAAGTTCCTGCTCAGTATGATTAGCAGAACCAGGAAAACACACTGTGGGGAAAGAAAAACTCCACACTAAATGAGACAATTTGTTCACATAAAAACTAAATTCTGGGAGTAGCTTAGATACCTCCAATTCCAGTTTGTTTTCTCTAGCAATGTCTGCTGAAAAACCTACAGGTGAAACAAAAAGAATGCTTACGACAAAAATGTGTAGATTCACTTTGGTGTAAGTGCTATATGTCACTGCGTTCCACCTACAGTTGAACTTTATCACAGAGACTTTTGTCTAACTAAATAAATGTTAGACAAAATGGGTCTAAGTAAATGTGACTACACAGGAAACCATGAGCAAACAGTTACTCACACACAAGAGTAATAGTTTCACAGCTTTCCATAAATGAACTGAGTAAACTAAAATTTACTAATAAGGATAAAGAAAGATAGAAAGTTACATCTTGTCCCTAAGTCATATCTTTCTTCCTAATTCATGTCTTTAATACCAGATGGAAGTAATTCCTCTGTTTATGTATCACCAATATAGTCAATTACAAAATATTATTTGTAGATATTGAGACATACAAGATTATCATGATGACCTTATTTTAGTACATTCAACTATTTGCTTAATGAAGTTAGATATAAATATTCTGACTGTACACCAACATTAATCTAGTTCTTGGAACATTAGTTTTCCTTATTCCTCAGCCTCTCCATATTAAAGAAAGTTATATTACTTTTTCAAAATAGAAACAATAATGAATTTCAGTGGGTCACACACTTCTCTCCATCAAAATCCTCGGTCCTCACATATGCATCAATGCTAAGAAGTTGACCATAAAAGAAAATATCAGTGACAATATAATAAGAGTTTAGAATAAATTTTTAATGTGATTAAAGACATAAAGAATAAAATAGTATTTGTTTAACACAAGCTTTGAACTCTAATATGCTAATCAGATTGTCACCAAAATTATCAACATTCAAATGTGCAATTATCTAAATTATTTATTACAATTTGTTCTACCTAGTGTTACCATCACAGTTGTCAATCTTGTTTTATTGCTTGGTGTTCCTAAAACTTCAGCACTCCAGATTTTTTGTTAGTTGGTGAAACTGTTTCTAATTAATGTGAGCCTCTGATTCATTTCTTTCTCATTGAAAAGAAAACCAAAAGATTAGTTTCCAAAGCAAACCTGCCTGGACCTTTGGGAAGTTCTAATGCATTCATGAGCAACAGGGATGGAGGGCCCAGCACCACTCTGTGAAATGGGCCAAATGCACACATGAGCCATGGAGACATGAACAAAGTTAAGAAAAAGATTTACTAGCATTTGCAGTGTGTTTCCTTAGTAACAGTTTCACACTTCAGCAACTAAATTTGAAACCCACCTGCAAAACTCTGAACATTTTAATCCTTTTGCTCTTATGAATTTAATAGGATATGAAAATTTTAAACTTTAATCAACATAACCCAAATAAGGCTATTGGAGATATATTGACAACATCTGTGGTATATTCTGGGCTCTTGGTGAATTATATCAAAATTCAGTATGTTAAAACAAAAGTGAGATGATAGTCGTACTCAAATTGTTTGTGATTTAGTGTCAATGTATTACTTTATACTCTGTCTACCATAGTTATACACTGAAGAGGGGGAAATGAGGTCAGTTGGATTTAGCTTATGTATTTTCAACTACTGCACAAAATGTCACAATAAATAACCTAAAGAAAGTGAAGAAAAATATCTTAGTCAATATAGACTTTAACAAGGACAAAAATTATGAAGGAAAATGTTCTCAATGATATCATATAACAAACAATGTCAATAATATGCCAGATGAGCTACTTTAGTCCCTGGAGGCTAATTGTGTCATGCCAGTTCACACCTGTGACTCAGAACTCACAGCATACAAAAGAAATATTAATATATGCATGTCCCTCTGTGAATCATTGTTATTCATCATGACATTACCATATGTGATATATGACACATGATATATTATATATGATACATGTGCTTCTGCAAATAACTGATAGTTCAGGGAAGATGGCAAAGAATATTTATTACCTTCTCCTATAACCAGTAACCAATACCTTATCACTCAGTAGCTCATAGTATTTTCTTTCCTTTGATGTAAATAGACCCAATGATATGTTTTAAGGATTTATATGCCTACCTTCAAGAGAAATAAAATTAATTAGGAGATATAAGTAGTAAATTACAGTCATATATATAAATATAAGTACTGAAAAATGCAAAGTGAATTCTACAACAATAATTTTAAAAGGCAGAATAGAAAATTTGTTAAGGACAAAAACAATGGAAATATACTTCTAAATTAAAATTCTGGTTACATTTCTAGTAGTAATAGATACCACCAACTATTTCAGGCATATTTGCAAACCTCTTTTTGCCTTCATTTCTTCTAATGTAAAATTTAGAAGTTTTCAAAACTGTAAACAAGTAATGTATCAGTACTTGTAAAATTATAAAATAATGTGCTTGCTAAAATGAAGTAAAAACAGAGTTTAATAACTCAGGTTGCAAGGAACAAAGGTGCATTCAGATTAATTCAGATAAAATCTTGCTATCCAGATACAAATAAAATTATGACAATAATCTTGGCCGGGAGAACGCTAACTTCTTGAAGGTGATAGTTCTGGTGTTTGTTCATATTTGTCTACCAAGAATATGCACTTGGTGCACTTACTTGCTCAGTACTTGTGAAATCCATAGTGAATAAAGCACCATAAAACCATTATTTCCAGACACTGGAAAATGATTGCAAATACATCACATCCAAACACAAGCAATAAATAGCTACCTGATCACACTCGTACCATTCTGTGCAACTCAATTTAGAACTGTTGTTTAGGACTCAATGTATTGTTCTTGTGAACTAATTCAGCTGTTCCTGTGAATAATGTTGGAGTCTTCCCAGCTTGTTCTCTAAATGTAGTACTTCTTCTGTGACATAGTTTCTCATACTTTCACTTCTGCTCCTAGTATCAACTGCTGTTGCCATTGATAGGTCTCATAGTTAAATTCTTAATAAGCAAAATTTAATTGATTCAACTAGTCATAGTCTAATGCCCTTTCCTTTTATTGGGCAGCATTTTGCATCAAGCCTACCTCTTCATCTGCCAACTCCTTAATAAACTGGCTTAATTTAACTTTGATAATCAACTCTGGTTTCATTACCTGTGGCCAAGAGTCATCTAATATATAGACTGTAAAAGTAAAGCATGCAATTGTGTTTTAAAAAATTTAGGACTGTAACACTGTCATTTGTTTAGAAGTTTCCTATAAAGAAACCATGAATTATCAAAAAATTTACTTGTCTTATTCAGGAAAAATTGATATAACTTTATAATTTCATTTGTGAAGGGGGAACACTCTAAAGTATATTAAATAATAACAATTTCGAACATTCAAAAACTTATATGCAAAGATATAAGTACAGATGCTCCTCAACCTACCTAGTTAAAATATTATGAGTCAAGAGCTTATTTAACATACCTGGAGTACTATAAACCACAGCTTAGCAACACAATACATCAAGGATTGTATTCCAAATCCAAAGTATGTTTTCTCTTAAATATGTATCATATTTGCATCAATGTAAGAAAGAAAAGTTGCAAGCTAAAGATGAGGGACAATCCTTGGTTCAAACCCTAGGGAAGTTGTAAGAGAGAAGAAATATCTATTTAGGAAAATTTATCTTTTTATATACCAGTGATGTCACCAAAATAAAATTGTCTGGGTTAAAAATTATAGAAATAGCCACAAATATCAGGGTTTGCCTGTTTCTCTGTGGTGTCCCATTCTGGTACCTACAAACCTTCAAACACGGTCTATAATGGAATGTGAGGTTCTTATTCCCAAAGACAGGGAACACAAATTAAGTCCAATTATGGCATACATTGCACATTTACATAAATTATTTAATTACACATCACATTTTCAATACCATTTATTCAAAAAGATCAAAAACATCAGTAGTATTATTCCTCGGGTATATTTCAAGTTCAATTTTTCTTCAAACCATTTCAATTACAGTCTGTTTAAGAGTTTCCAATTTAAACCTCTCTAGTACTTTGCTTGTTGCAAGAAAAACATTGTTGTTAAAAATCAATTGGTACATACTTCCCTTCCTGTTTTCATACCTGAGATGCAATACCTAACAGCCACAATTTAAAGGAAAAAAAGGTATATTTGTTTCACAGTTTGTAGAGGTTTCAGCCCATAGTCTGCTGACTCCAAGGCAGGGTGGCATTGGCAGAGGGACATCGCAGAAGAGAAAAATCTCATGGCATGGCAGGAGGAAGTGGAGAGATATCAAGAGCGAAGGAAGGGAGATATGCACTTCTAGATCACTGGTGACCAGTGTCCTGCTTCCTTTGACCGGGCTTTATCGCCTCATATCACATTTATCTATCAACTCACCATTGGGCTAATCCACTGATCAGTATCACAGCACATTGATCAAATCACCTCACCACACCCCCACCTCTAAGCGTGTGAGACTTTGGCAGGACATCTAGATAAAAACCAAAACATTCTGCTCAGGTCCCGAAAGATTGATGTTAATTCCTTTATGCAAAATGTACGTAGCTCATCTCTAGGAGCTGCCAAAATCTTAACAGTTTCCGCTTTCCAGTAAAGTCCACATCCACAGTCTCCTCTGAAATGTATGGCAAACTGTTAGCTACAAATCCCTGTTTTAAAAAAGAATAACACACTGTTGACATTCAGAAGCACAGAGTAAACATTCTCATTCCACAAAGGAGAAACACGGGGAGAGAAAGGAACAGGGCCAAAGCAAGACCTAAGTCCAACAGGGCAGACATTAAATTCCACAGTTTTATGTCCAGCACCTGGAGCAGTCTGTGTAAGATGGGGACTCCCATGGCATTGCTGGTGGTTGTGGCCTCACGACTTCTCTCTTATGCTAGTTTTTCTCACTCCTTATGGCTCTCCTTAGACATTCCATGTCCCTGGCTTCACCAGTTTCCTGGGGTCTCTACTGCACTTTCAGCTTCCCAGCCACAGCTTCACATGCTGCTGTCTCGGGCACACTGCCTCGCCTCCCAGGCCTTCTTCTGACATCTGGAGGAGGCTGGGGATTTAGCTCAGTGGCTTAGGTGCTTGCCTGAAATCTGGAGGAATCCCTCTAGACTCTACAACTTCTGTGTTCTACATCCCCATAAAACCAGCATCAGTTGGATGATACAAATTCTGCCAGCAGCCTGAGCAGGAGCTGAACCCTTTTGCATCTAGCTAGAGGTTACAAGGCCTCTGAGGACCTGAACAGCTGAGCATCTGAACTGAATCCTGAGGGACTAATTCTCCTTCTCTAAGATGAAACCATTCCACCTTAGTCTCAGTCTCTTTGCTCTCACTCTCCCAAAGTCTTTAGACGTGAGCAAATTGCAGAAAAATTTTCTGCCAGAACAAAACACACATAGTCTGGAGTCTAACAGCCAATGCAGTCTTTGTTCATAATTGAAATCTTTCAAACTTGGTCTCTACAAGGTACATTTCTATCAATATTTTGGTCTTCTGAGCTCTAGCCAGAATCTCCCATTAAGCTCAGTTCACAGAATTTTAGGGATTCTTCCCCAGTCAGTATCTCCATACCTTTCCCTCCTGCAAATCAGTTCCAAAGGGATCTCTACCTTATGGTCAAGTAGTGTCACAGCAATTACTCCACTCCTGGTACCAATAACTGAAGGACTTAAGGTTCACCAAAGGAACAGATTTAATACAAGGGCTTTCCAAGGTAAGCTTACAATGGCCACCTGCAGAGTAACATGTTCAGGAAGACAAAAGGACCATCTGCCCACTGGAGAGCTGGAGGACCCAGTCAGAAGGTCAGAGCCCTGGAGATTACTGCAGACTCACATGAGAGCTCATATCAGAAAGTCAGGGGCCTACACTGGAAGCCTGAAGAGTCTGTGTTGAAAACTTACGGAGAGACATTCAAAGATGATGGCACACACTGGAGCTCCTCCAAAGAAGCAGAAGTGAGACTTCCCTCTTTTTTCCTTTTTTATTCTATCTGTGACACAAGCCTATGGATTGGTGCCACTCACACCCAGGGTGGGTCTTCCCTCTCCAATAAGTCTATTATCCAGGCAGAGCCAAAACTGTGTGAAACCAATCAGCTAGGTATTTCCTATTCAGGCTGACCTCACAACCAACCATCATAACACTGAAAACTCCGCAGCTTCTTAGTGAAAAGGTGAAGATTCATAGATCTGTTCAATTTTATTACGTGTTTACTGACATATAAGTCACATAGGTTCTTAAAGTTAATTTACTGGAGTTTACTGAGTTAGAAAACTATTATCAGTACAGTATTTAATTCCAGAATATCTTCTCATTCTAAAATGAAACCTCATACCCATTATCAGTTTCTTCATTCTGTGGCACCACTTTTTTCCCCACCAGAAAACACTGACAGAGGTTATCTCGGAGTTACAAATGAATTCTGTTCCAAGAGAACATTTGTAATTTGGATTCTTTTGGAAGCCCCCCCAAATAAGTCTTAGGTTCTTGATACACAAATATAAAATGTGAAGCATAAAAATACCAAAATGCACAGCAAAAGTACTGTACGGTATCATATGACAGTAAGCACATGGCAGCACTGCTGTGACAGTGTCCAGAAGACACGTGAGCTGCCTCCACAATTTGTTTGTATCTACAAATGTTTGTAGTGCAAGTTCCATTCATACTGGTGTACGTTCCCAACACAAATGTTCGTAAATTGAGGACTTGCCATCTGCTGAACTTATAAATTGCAAACTTTCCTATTTGTAAGCACTTTTTGTAGAGAAAATCATACGGTAGCTGACCTTGGTGTATGGGTTCCTTCACTTAGCAAAGTGTTCCTAAGGTTCATCCATGGTGTAGCATGTATCAGCATTTTATTTCTGTTTTAGACATAGAATTCCACTATATGGACACTACTGCTCTTGTTAATTCTTGTTATAGAATTTGAAAAATGAACAGGACACCCTAGGTGGAGCATTCTCCTGGGCAATGTGAGGCAGGTAAAAAATGTCACCCGTAAGAAGCATGGTTCAACTATTTGGACTAAAATGGCCTATCAATTCAGTTAACAATAATCTAAGTGGCTAAAAATTTAAATAAACATTCATCAAAGCAAAGAATCAATTTGAACATACAGCATTTAAAAGATGCAGTCTAAATTATAGTTGATACTTAGTCTTCCCATACTTTTAGAAATGTTTTTATCTTGTTTTCATTATTATTTAGAGCCTTTGGCTGTAACATGACAATCTGAGCTATTATGGATATAATGTTTATCCTACATTAAGGTATAAATAATGCAGTCATCACATTCTTCAGATTAATTTAGACTCCATATACTACTCAAATTACAGGATATGTTTTATATTCAGCTCTCTTAAAACATATTACTGAATTCTAGGTATATACGCCACATTATCCTGGTAGAAAACATCTAGTACTACTTGGCATGAACATTGTAAAGCAATATCTTCTAATTGTCAAGCATTGAAAATATATGACTTACTATGTGAATACTTTATAAAACACAACATAGTTAAAACTCAATCACCCTATGTAATTTGAGAATGGCTGTTTTGTTTTTTATGTTTTAAAAATTATGTATTAACAAAAGAACTTATTACAGTCCTTCTGTAGGAAATTTTTTCAAAATCTTTGTCCTTTTAATTTTCTCAAGTAAGTATAATCCAGCAAGAAAGTAAAACCATATTAATTGAAAGGATCAGAATTTCAGTGCTGAAAGACAATCTGAAAACAATTTTTGATATACAAACATAGAAGTCTACAGGTAGCAAAGATAAATATCTAATTTATATATTTCAAGGAACTCACTATAAAGATAGAGAAGTAGTCTAGAACACCAACCACAGGCAAAAATAAAAGCTATGGAAATTAATACAAAACATAAAATAATATTTTTTATTCATTCCATAGAATTTACTTATTTACTCAATTTTAGATCTTAAAATCAAAGCTTTAGAATAATTTCCATCAATCACTGTATTTATCTATATCATGTCTGACTTTAGTCTCAGTAATTCTACTTAAATTTACCTCCCAAAAGAACTATTACAGTTATGAAACCTAATGGATAATTCCATGTTTTGATTTCATGGGTATTGCCAACGTACTACATTCAATTTAACTCTCTTTCCATCTCACATTGCATGTTATTCTCAAATAATTTCATACAAACAAAAAACTTTAACTATCACCTATGTAATAGTAGCTCTCCCATCAATATCAAGAACCCAGGTCACTGTTCTGATTCTCAAACACCTTGTAGACTGCCTCAAAAACATATTCAAGCCATTTCTAGTACCAGAGTTAACATAACCAAAAATATAGCTTCCTATATTTTCTAGCTCTCAAACACATCACCAGATTGGTCACATATTTTTTTCAGTTATCTGAAATGTCTCACTTTCAGCATGTATCTCACAAGGTAATCGATAATTGGGTATTGGATTATGTTGTGTCTAGTCCTTCTGTTAGTGGTACTGATCATAACTTAATCTTTTCTTATATGGATTCCAAACTGATTTCTATGTCTCAGATATTATCATTCAATCTGTTCAAATATCTAGTTCCAAACAGAAAAAACAAGTCACACTGTGATCATGTAACAACACTACTTCAAAAAATTCCTTAGCAGAAATCCATTTCTGACAAAATACCTAAAGTCTTTCATCATCTGGACATTCTCTTACTCCAGGCCTTTCCCTTGCTCAGATCTACATGCTTTAGGTACATTAATTACTTACAAATATCTGAACATTACCATATTTCAAAGTCTTTTATACATGCTATTCTCTGTAGCAAATATATGTGATTAACATCATGTTACCACCTTACAATACTCAGTTCCCTCTAGAAAATATTCTCAAGCACATTATAAATGTATACTGAATATAGTGAACCCAGGCTTTTCCTGTGGACTATTTCCTGATTTCCAAAAGATTCTTTATAAACCTCTATTACAATAACTAGCATCCCTATACTATTATTGCTTTTCTTGACTCTCACTTCAACTTTATTGAGGTCCCTGAAATCATATTTTAACATATCAACTAAAATCTAATGAATGTTTAACAAATATTTTCAACAAATAAAATAGTGTACAGAGTAAAGAGAACACAGTTGACTCTCAGAAATGGTAATAGTATAGTAAAAAATTCCCACCTCCATTTTATGGGCAATGTTGCAGAAATTTATTGTACATATACAATAAATATGTATAAATAAATATATTGTACATATAGAAAGCAGAAAACAAACTTTTCCATATGTGTGAAGGAATGTATTTCCTTCTTTGATTTAAGACATGAAAACACAAAACAGATTATAAATGTAAAAATGTTTTTGTCTACCTTTCTAACATAATAAAGACAAAATTCAAACACTATAGTAACAGAGTAAACTACAAGATTAATTGAGGAGTGCTATGTCCATAAGCATCAACTTCTATGGGCACACATTTATTTTAACTCCATTAGGCACTATTTGTCATTAAAATTTAGCCAATGTGTTTAAACCTCCAAGGCTCAGTACTTCAAGCATGCTGACATTTTACCATGAAGTTCACTGGATTTCTGATTCAAACTTAAATTAAGAATATTTTTTACAGAGTGAGACGTTTCATGCAAACAAATATTCCTATGTATATCTTAAAAGAAACTGTGACATAGTCTCTTCAATATTTAAAATTAAAGCACTATAACATTCCACATTACATTGCAAATTTTTATTTTTTGAGGTAAGATGCTTTTTTCCATAAAATTCATAATATATCAAATGAATGTTAGGTTTTTTGAATTTTCACATATACATAAAGTATACATAAAGAGAATGTTCTAGGAAGAGCCAAAGGATATATGAAATGACAGGTAGCACCAAACCTCATATATATAATACTATGTTTATTTTCTTAAGACTAGAACTTTTATCTTTTCATTTGAATGGAAGCACTTTACAGCTTTATTTTGGCATATCCAAATTACTGTATCACCTCTCTACACTTTGGGGCCATTGTTTACTAAGTAAGTGTTTCTTGAACATAAGCACTGTAATACCACAACAATCAATCAAATAAAAAAAGACTATGAAGTAAGTAACAAGTTGGTCTGATTGCCCTGGCTAGTGTTTCCAGAACTATATTTAATAGGAGTTGTGATAGTGGACATCCTTGTCTTGTTCCTGATTTTAAAGTGAAAGCTTTCAGTTTTTGTCCATTTAGTATAATATTGGCTGTTGGTTTGTCATAGATGGCCCATATAAGGTTGAGGTAAACACCGTGTATTCCGAATTTCTGAAGGGTTTTTATCATGAACGACTTTTGGACCTTATCAAAAGCTTTTTCTGCATCTATTGAGATGACCAGGTGATTTTTATTTTTGGCTCTGTTGATGTGGTGTATTACATTTATTGATTTGCCTATGTTAAACCATCCCTGCAATCCTGGAATGAACCCTACTTGGTCATGATGTATAATCTTCTTGATGATTTGCTGCATTCTATTTGCTAATATTTTATTGACAATCTTTGCATCTATGTTCATTAGTGAGATTGGCCTGTAGTTCTCCTTTTTGGTTGGGTCTTTGTCTGGTTTTGGTATCAGATTAAATACTTGCCTCCAGGAATGATTTAGGGAGGATTGCTTTCTTTTCAATTTCATTCAAGAGTTTAAGGAGTATTGGCATCAAGTCTTCTCTAGATTTCTTATAGAATTCAGCTGTGAATCCATCAAGACCTGAGCTTTTCTTTGTTGGTAAATTTTTTATTACATTTTCAATTTCAATAGCTGATATTGGGTTATTCAAAATTGCTATATATTCTTGGTTGAGCTTTGGTAGTTCATATGTTTCTAGAAATCTGTCCATTTCCTCTGTGTTTTCTTCTCTATGTGAGTAGAGATTTTCAAATTAGGTGTTTATGATGTTTTGAATTTCCATGGTATCTGTAGTAATTTCTCTCTTTTTGGTCCTTATTTGGTGAATTTGGGTTTTTTCTTTCTTTTTCTTTATAAGGTTAGCTAGAGGTTTGTCAATTTTGTTTATTCTCTTCAAAAGCCAGCTTTTTGATTCATTAATTCTTTGTATTGTTTTTTTAGTTTCAATTGCATTGATTTCTGCTCTAATCTTTACAATTTCCTCTCTTCTATGATTTAACTTGCTCTTCCTTCTCTAGAAGCAGGCCTACGGGTACCAAACAGTCAGGTCGAGATGCCGGTCTCTGCAAAGTTCCCAATCCCAAAACGACCAGGCCAAGCTGCTGGTCTCTGGGAGGTTCCCTGCAGGTGAAGCATGATTCATGTCTTGTGTGAGAGGTAATAGGACAGCAAGAGATTTCATCTGCTATACAGAGTGGTACACAATTTAAAAATTGTGAATTGTTTATTTGTGCAATTAACATTTTCAAATTGTGGTTCACCAGGGTTAACTGAAATGGTAGAAAGTCAAGCTATGAATAAGAGGAGACTATAGTATATACTTTTTGAGTTTGGGTTTCCATTTGCAAGGTGTGAAAAACTCAACTATTTCTCTTCCATAATTTAAGTGGTAAGTAAATACTTGGACAAACTTTCAAGGCTGAAATTGGTATCTAAGGTCAGCGTGAACAAGAAAGCAACATAAATAAGTAAGAATATATATATGTATATTTATAAGATATAGAAGAATATATATGTGTAAATAAGAACAGGAAGAGGGGAAGGGGAGGAAAATGGGAGGAAATGAAGGGGTAAAGAGGAGAGAAGAGCAGGGGAGGAGAGGGGAGGGTAGAAGAGGAGAAAGGTAGGGAGTGGCATAAATATATAATGGATCAGAAGGAAATATGAAATGAAATTACCCCTGGAAGATATGTTAAACACTCAGATATAAAGTGTGTATTAAAATATTCAAAAATACCCAAAGGAAGAAAAAGAAACAGAAAAATATGATATCCACAAAACTGAAGAAAGCATATAGCACACATATAATGCTATACAGAGACCTTAATAACTCAGATAGTTTTCCGTCTGCTTCTCTGACTTGCTCTACTTGATTCCTGCTGAGCTAGATGACTATCTCACCTACAATTATTTAATGCACACACCCTCCCTGCAACCCTCCCACACCCTGCTAGGCTTACACATAAAAGGAAGTCATAAAACAACAAGACTTGTTCCAATAAAGAGACTGGAACACTTTAGCCGATTTCTCTTATTGTTTCCTTTGCCCTGTAATGTTTGGCTGTTAGTCTTGGCTATAATATCTGCCTCTATTTGGTTGTCTAACGCCATCCTTTTTATCTTACTGGGCTTTGACGTCTCGTGACGTTCTCCCTGTAAAATGTGAGATCCTACATTGCACCAGCAGTCGCCCCTACTTCTGATATCTTCAGTCATGTAAAGAATATGGACAAAACTGAATCACTGGCAAGGAAAATAGTATGTGAAAATTTTCTTAAGTAGAAAGTAATTTTACCTGTTCTAGGAACTAACAGCTGCATCACTATTAAGGAAAGCAACAATACAGACTAACATTAAAGAACAAATCACCATTGTACATTGCCAATAGAAGAAAAAAATAAAAGAAATTAAGATTAGCAAGGTAAGAAAAAGAAACAGAATTGTTATTTGTAAATAATTATCTACATTAAAAAATTAAAGCATATGTATAGACAAATTAACAGAAAGCAACATAGCTTAACAGAAATTTGACAGAAGAGAACAAAGTGAAGAAGTTGGTTTTATATACTACCAATACCCTATGAAAATAATATGAAAAGAGCTTATTTGTGATAATAGCAACCTACTGTTTCTGGCAATAAAATTCACAAACGATATGTAAGACTTCTATATAGAAAATTATAAAAATCTTACAGATGTGCATTAAAAAATTTAGGTAACTGGAGAATGTGTGGGGAGATTCAATATTGTAAATATATCAGTTTCTTTATAACTTGAAAATCTAACATAACTTCAATCAATATACATGAGAAATTTTACATGAAACTTCATATGTGAACTATAAAGTTCATTTGAAAATACAAAAACAGAAGTCAAAAATAACCAAGACAGTTATGAAACAGATAAGCCAACCAAGTTGGATAGTTCTCTAAAC
>PVJX010036640.1:0-17461 GCA_004027295.1 Dolichotis patagonum | reverse complement strand
CGGCCACCCCAGGGCGGGGAAACCAGAAGCAAGAGCGTCTCCTGAGATCCGCGCCATGCTGGAACTTAGGGCGCCGAGCCAACCAGTAAGCAGCCTGCTGCCCTGGGAAGTGACTGTGGTCTGGCAAGCCGCGGCCACCCCAGGGCGGGGAAACCAGAAGTAAGAGTGTCTCCTGAGATCCGCGCCATGCTGGAACTTAGGGCGCGCCCAGCCAACCAGTAAGCAGCCTGCCGCCCTGGAAAGTGACTGTGGTCTGGGGAGCTGGGGCCACCCCAGGGCGGGGAAACCAGAAGCAAGAGCGTCTCCTGAACTATCACACATGTTCAAATTCCAATGAGACACAGTGTGGTAGATAGAACCAATGGTAGTAGAACAAAAAAAGCATGGTAGGACTTCTGAATATGTGTGATAGTTCAAACAATTTTTTTTTCTTTTTTATCAAAAATGAGGTATTATAGTACCCACTGATCATTTTCTGTTATTCGGTTCAGAAAGCCCTGTAATTCTTTCACTCTATGTATGGGCTAATACTATTGTGTTATGTTTGATATTATTGTATTTGAAACTATGCTCAACTATAGCAGAGTAAGAGATATGGTGTTAGATACTGTTGATGTCCAGTTGACTTAATGTAAAGTACTGTGTTGCCTATGTTGTCCTGTTCTGATCTGCTCTGTACTGCCCCCTTTTGTTTTATTCTCTTTCAAATTAAAAAAAAAAAAATGATAGTCCTAGAAAGCTTGGCACAAGCATTAGGGGCTAGGGATGTAACTCAGTGATACGGCATTTATCTAGCATGTACAAGGCCCAGGAATCAAATTCCAGCGCTGAAAAAAGAAAAATCAAACCCCAAAATGTGCTCTTTGCCTCAAATTTACTGTCTCTATTCCTGTTATTCCTTAAGGCCTAGTGCCTTCCTTTCCAAAAACAACATTTTTTTTTTCTTTTTGCAATGCTAGGGCTCACATCCAGGTCTCTCACATGCTGGGAATGCTCTACCACTGAATTATATCTTTTCCAAATATTATAAAACCTACTAAGACCTGTTAAAATCTTACTGCCTAAAAGGTCTCTGTAAAAGTTTCACTCATACAATTATCATAATTCTTCTCATAAGAATATACACATAGAAAAGTCTATGAAAACCTAAGACATTTTTCTTAACCTTTTTGAGTCCCTTATGTTTACTAATGCACTGAGAAAAACCCTCTAAGAATCATTTTAGTCGCAGAATTTAAGAACCACTTTATAGTCTTTCCAGCATTTTAACATTTATGAAGAAAGTGAGGTCCAAGGAGATCGTGTGCCTTTGAAAAGATCATAAAGCTAATTAGTGGCAAAATGTTGCAATCTTAAGAGAGTATTTATTTTATCATAGTATTTTATGCAAACTGTATGAGAACACAAATGTCATCTTGGCTATGAAAGTGAGAGATCTGTGGAGCTTCCAGATTTAGCAAATACAAATATAGAGATGCCGATATATTGTAAGACACCCATAAAGCCTACATCAAACATTTGTTTACCTGGAATTCAAATTTAACTGGGAATCCACTTTACATGGAAGAGTATTAGGAGCAAAAAGAGCAACTTGACAAAAAAGGAGACAGTAACAGTAGTAAACAAAACATTTTTCTAGATATGGCACTACTTGACATGTTTTCCTGAGGATATCAACCAAGCCAACAATTAGAAATATGTAATCATCAGAGGATCGAATAACCTAAAGGAACACCTGATAGAATCTTTAATTTTTTCTAACAGCACAGCACAATTATCCTTCAAAAAAACAAGTCATATGGTGATGCACACCTGAATGCTCAGCATTTGGACTGCTGTGAGTTCAAGCCAGCCTGGACTACCTAGTGAGTTCAAGGCCGGCCTCAAGTACATAGTGAGACCCTGCCTCAAATTACAAAAAAAAAATCCTTTCACACATGTGTAGTTTATAAGACTAGCAAGATTCCTCTTCTTTACTTGTTCTGTGATGGTTTCTTTGTAATAATGACATCTGTACATGTAGTATGACTGTGAAATTAATACTTATTTTCACAAAGATTTTAACAATGGAAAGAATGATGAGACTCATTTGAGGATGGAGATATAAATTCTACGTGAGTTGTAAATCAAAAGTGTGTACTAATCCAAATATTTAAAAATGAATCACACAATTATTCATTTATTCACTCAATCAACTCATTTAGATGTACAATTTCATAGGACTAAATGCTATAAAAAGTGGTGTAAGACAAATAGGATTTAAATTTCATAGTTCATTTTTCTTAAAAGGGTCAGTTTGGTTATCTGAAACACACAGTGTTTTTCCTCACAGAAATAAGTAACTTACTCGATCTTTTGTCCCCATTAATTCACAATGTGCACGTAATAATATATTTAACCATTATAAATAATAGATAAGATTTCTAAAGAAAATTTTCATTAGTTTTTATATAACTTACAATGAGACTACCTTAAACCTTATTCTTAAGAGCCAGGAACAAAAAACTAAGGGGCAAGATTACATGTATCTCTAAGGCAAAAGCTTCAACTCCTACATTATGGGAGAGAAATCAAAGGAAAGGAGTGGGGGATGTGAGAGGGATGAAGTTGGTTGAAAGTAGGAAAATGAAATGTGTAATCTGGGGTAACAAGAAAAAAAAGAGAGTTTCATTTTGCTCTACCTTAGTGGAAAAGACCTCAACAAAGATGAAGTGTAAAGTACATATTCTAATTACAGGAATTAGTAGGAGAGATGGGGAAATCAGTGTTTCCAAAACATTAAATTAAAACAAACATTTTGGATGATCCTCTACAAAATTTTTCTCTTCGACTCGATGACAGACAAAACAATTTTTTTCTTTCATTTACTTTTTTCTCTTCTTATGAAGGTATCAATTACTAACAGGAGAAGCCCAGAATGAATACAAGCATTGTGTAATACTGAAAAGACTTAAACAATTTAAATGGAAAATGTAGTTTCTGAATAACTGTAATTTCCTGCATCTCAATTCTAATACAAATGTGTTTAAAATGTACTCATTACAATATATTTTAAAAGAAAAAAGAGACTACTATTTTGAAAATATACTTTCAGTATAGTATATGAAAAACACAGAATTCCATGTTCAAAGAAGAAAACTCTAAAAGCATATTTGAGAGTTTTAAAAGAACAAACCCATATTAATATTTCTTTCCTTATAGAATAAATCATATATAACTTGAAATTCCAGGAATATTATTTTAAATGTTGGTTATACTGCAAGCATTATAAAAAAAAACTAGTACATTTGAAATATTTTCTTGTTTCATATATTTTGTCAAAATGAACGTGACAAAAAAACCCATTATTTTTGTCAAAAGCACCTCAGAAACTGAGTTTTAGTTATCAACAAATTTTTTCCCAAATTCTATTGCCCAATGACTTATTACTTTATAGTTCTATCTACTTAGTGTTCATGACATGGTTTCACAGGGTACAGTTAAGAGCATGAAAAAAAACTTTAAACTATAAATATTTCTCAAAATAATATATATAAGTACAGTATCATAATTTTTTTCCTTAAAATACCTTTTGACCACCTGGAGCTTCAACTGCGTGATGTTCTTTCAATTTTTGTTCTTGTTCCATTATGTCTTTCAAATGTTCATTTACCTTAAAATATAAAAAACATTAATTTGAACCTATATTGAAATGCAACAATAAAATAACATGTACCTTCAAAATACCTGTAGTTAGATCTCTGATGTCAAATATGAATACCAAAGAAAATTTTATTTTCACAATTACACAAAAAACCTCACAAGTGGCTTTTTGATATTCTTAAATTAATTCATTAATTTATCAAATACTATATGATAGAAATTGGTCAGACTGCTAGAGAATAAGATATTCAATATCAGTTTAATGCTAAAATAGCAAAGTATTACTTTAAGTAAAAATTTTACAACTATTTAGGACTAGTAAATAAAAATTACTATCACTAAAATTAAATGTTTTATTGTCAACAGAGCACACTGTGAAACAAACTCTGAAGCTGTGATTTCACAGGTATGTAACACAGATCATAGGTGAGGTTTAGTGCATCATAAATCCACAGTTAAAACATGTAAAATTTTTGCATGAAAACTTTTCTGGCAAGAATGCCTCATTTAATACCTATAAGGTAACTCAAATAGCCCATAATCTGAAAAAGGTAAAAAAACAGTGCACTTAGTGCAAAAACTATTTTTTAGGCAGACTTTAGAGATGGGAATGATAATCTACACTTTTAATCTTAGCACAAGGGAGGCCAGGGCTGGAGGATCACAAGTTCTGGGCCAGTGTGGGGTATACTGTGAATACTGAGTTCAAGGCCAGCCTGGACAACACAAATGAGAACCTGTCTCAAAACAAAAACAAAAAAGAAGAAAGCTTTATACATTATGTTGGATTTCAAGATAATGATTTTAAAAGTTTAGCCTACTAACAAATAAAACCTTAAATTTATTAATAAAGGCACTTTAGAAAATATCAATGCCATTGGCTAATCCCAGCTTTTCTGACATCTAAGGATGTTTTTAAAATTCAGCTTTTAATAATATAACTTTTTGAAATATATTTTATCAAGCGTATTTAAGGGTTCCTGATAGTCTGGCATGGTGCCCAAATCACCAGTATCCATGTTGGTAATACATGTGTTATAAGGTAGTTTTATGTATTTTATGACTTATAAGCATTTTGGACTATTTACCAATGAAGAAAAAGGAAGAAGACAGAATCAAAACCTGAGAACTTCGTTCCCCTATCATTCCCCTTTCTTTCTTCATTTCATTTATCTTTCTTTTGCTTTCCTTCTTTCATGTGTATTTTTATTTCTTTTTTTTTAAATCAGAGAAATATTTTCTAATTCACTGACAGGTAGTTGTAATCAATCTGCCAGGTTGGAAATATCTTCATGATTAAAAAAAATTGTCTAATTCTGTCCAAAATGCAAATCTGTCACAAATTAATATCCTAAAGCATTATTCATTTACTTGTTCACATATTCAACAGACATTTACAGATTATGTGCCAGACACTGTGTTAAGTGGCTAGGAATATAACAGAGTAAGTACAAAATGAACCTCAACATCATAAAGCAGGTATGGGAGTGTGGGATGCCATGTGGAGAATAAGTTAACAAAAAGGTGAATAGAAAACAATGGAAGCAAAAAGAGCTATCTGAGAAAAGACAGCTGTATCAGAAAAGGCCACTGCTATGGTCTTGAATGTTTGGCCCCCAAATTCATATTCTGGAACTTAAAGCCCAATGTGGTAGTCATAAGAGGTGGGGCCTTGGAGAAGTGATTAGGTCATGAGGCTTCACTGTCATGAATATTAGTGTCTTACTCAAAAAGGTTAAAGGGAGTGACCTGGTGCTTTGAAGAGAGTAAACACTCATCAATACTGTAATTTGTTGGCATCTTGATCTTGGACTTCCTACTTCCAGTGCTGTCAGAAAGATTTTTGTTATTTATGGGTCATCCAGACTATGATACTTTGTTATAGCAGCTGGAAGAGATGCAGTGTTTTTTAGGAGTAAGTTTAAGCTGAGTCCTAGAAGAAAAAGAAGCTAGCCATGGTAAGAACAACGAAAAGAATATTCCAGACAAAGAAAACGCAAACGCAAAAAACACAAAGGGCTTGTGGTGGGAAAACCACTTGGTGTGCACACGTGTGCGTGCACACATACACACACACACACCCAGAAGTCTCGAAGAGAGGACTTACAAGATGAAGCCACAAAGAGGTAGAAAAAAATAATGTAAGGTTCACATATTCATAATTCTTGTGTATCTCTGCATGATTTAATCCTTTAAAATAATCTTGTCTTCTGTGACTTTGTTTTTTAAAGTTTAAATTCATTTTAGCCACTATTGCTAATAACTTTAGCCACATTACTACTAGTTTTCTACAGTAAAGTTTTAAAAAAACTTGTGGATGCATTATTCAGGAGAAAAAAAAAAGGCAACTAGGTTAGCATGAGCCATACTAAGAACCTATTTGTGGAGAGAAAATACATATATTTAAGGGTAAAGTCATAATGAAACAGGGCTGGTAAATGGAGCAAGGAAAAAAAAAATAATGAGGTTCAAGTTTAATCAAATACTTCTAAATTTATTCTAAAACCTAAATAGGTGGGTATGGCTGTATAAAAATAAGACATTCTTGATTAAATAATTTCATCTTTGTATAGATTTCCAAGGTTCTAAACTAGCTTAACTCTGTAGCTAAAACTAGCTTTTTAGTCAATGTTTATTAAATTATCATCTCTTTGCCAAACACTGTGGTGGTCTAGATGCTTAAAGGGTCACAGTACCCATGCTTATATAGACTATCCATGCAGGGAAGACAGATTTTAAAAAATTAAATGGTTCAGCAAAACTAGAAACTATGAGAAGTGCTATATAAGAAAGAAGTAGAGTGCTAGAGTAGAAAATAAGGGTTGACAGATGCCTACTTTAGAGAGGGTGTGAGGAAAAAGTACTATCCAAGCTGAGAAGTGATGGAGCAGAAGCACCAAGCCATGCAGAAAGCTGGGAGATGAGCTGCCCACGAACAGGAAACATCACGTTCAATGGTCCAGAGGCGAGAAAGGCCATACAGCTGGAATGAAGTGAGAGAAATGAGAAAGAAGAACAGTGGCTGTGAGCCTGAGATGAAGTAGTACACAGGGGTCAGATTAGATAGTACTTTGTAGATTATGGTGAATTTTACTTTTTATTTTAAGTGCAAAGTGAAGCCGTTGCAGGGTTTTGAGCAAAGAAGGGACATGGTCCAAGCTACATTGTAAAAAAACAAAATAAAAAAAAACCCCAAAACTTGAAGGTTCCAATCTGGTAATAATGGATTAACATATATTACACAAAGCTTCCCAAAGATTACAATTATAAACTCTGGGAAAAAATATAAAAAGCAGCCTGAAGGTAGCTCAGTAGTTGAGCATGTGCTTATTATAGCATGCACAAGGCCCTGGGCTTGATCCTTAGCACCAAACATACATATTTTATATTTACATAAATAATGTATGTAAAAAGCAAGTACTTGAAGGTACTGGCAAGCAACTAAAAGCATGAAGAAGCAGGAAAGGATTCAATATTAGAAAGAAAGGAATATGAATGAAATGTTTATATAGCCTTCCCCACAATTCATACAGTGCAGAGTGGTTAAGAACTCAAACAGAAAACTATCATAGTCTTGATGGCTTGAGGAATCAAAGGAGAAATCTCACACTGTTGGATACCAAGGAAGAAGACCACAAGAAGACAGAATCACAAATGGGGAAGACCCAAAATTGGTATATGAACTAACCTCAAAGTTTGAGCCCTAAACTATGAATGTGTAAGAAGGAGTCTAAGGAGCTGAAGGAGGAAACAACTGCTGGGATGCTGAAGAATCTGTCATTACTGGACACTTCAGCGTTCAATTTTGCCAAGAGAAAAAGGCTTGTAAACACTTCAGGTTTTTCACTGAGAGTTCAGAAGG
Organism: Dolichotis patagonum; assembly: GCA_004027295.1. Taxonomy (NCBI): domain Eukaryota; kingdom Metazoa; phylum Chordata; class Mammalia; order Rodentia; family Caviidae; genus Dolichotis; species Dolichotis patagonum. The sequence continues at coordinate 9,957 of PVJX010036640.1, read as the reverse complement.
GCTGCCTGTGTAGGCTGAGTAGCATACCACAGGAAGACCTGCACACCCATGTTTACGGAAGCACAATACACAACAGCTCAGTATGGAACCAGCCTAGATGGCATCAACAGATGAATGGACAAAGTAAGCGTGGTATGTACACAGCCAAAAACAGAATGAAATTATGTCTTGCAGGAAAATGGAAGAAACTGGAGATCATCCTGTCAAGTAGAACAAGTCAGACTCAGAAAGACAAACATCACATTTCCCCTAACATGTGGAATAGTAGCAGCAAAACAAAACCAAAAACAGAGAGATGACATGAAAGTAGAAGTAAGATTAGACAAGGAATAAAACGAGAAGGGAGGAGGAGTGTAAGGAGTGTATGGTCAAAATATGTTATATGCACATACGAGAAATGAAATAAAATGGAGACAGTAAAAAACAAAATGACAAAATGTTAACAACTGGGGATGCTACATGAAGTGTACATGGGTGTCTGTTGAACTATTACTTAAGTAGCCTACAGATTTGACATATTTGAAAATCAAAAAGTTGGGGGGAAAACAGGTTAGCCCCTCCAGAAGAGGAAAAAAAAAAGTACAGTACTAGAAGCAGTACAGACTGAATTCAAGTTAAGAACAGAAAGATACCTATTACATTTGTCAGTATGGAAGCCTTAACTGACCAACTTAGGAACAATGTTAGGGTAGGAATAGAGAAGGGAGAAAAAGCATAGCAGGAAAATTAATGACTATGTAGCTCTTGTGAGAAACTATGTTGCTCCAAGAAATGGGGATATATCCGGATAGGAATGTTTTGTTTACAGAATGGGAAACACTAGAGTAAGTTTGTAGTCTTACAAGGATGATCCAACGTAGAGTAAGATGAACTAGGAGAGTGCAGGAATACAGGGTGATCCAGACAAGCAACATTAGCATTACCTGGCTTTTGCTAGAAAGGGACACTCTCCAGTTCCACCCCAGACTTAACTGGGTCGGATCCTGAATTTTTTTTAAAAAAAAATTTATTTATTTATTTATTTATTTATTTATTTATTTATTTTCTTTTTGAGACAGGGTCTCACTATGCAGTTTGGGCTGGCCTTGAGCTCACTTTGTAGCCCAGGCTGGTCTTGAACTTGCAACAATTCTCCTGCTTCAGCCTCCAGAGTGCTGGGATTACAGGCATGTGTCACCACACATGTAAGGTGATTCTTATGAATATTAAACTTACATTAAAATTCAAAAAGAACTAAAGCAGACAAACAATGACCATGAAAAACAGAAAGAGGAGCCCTAAAGCAACGAGTAGTAGAGAACTTGCCTTTGACAGGAAGGGGAAATTTTTCTCCATTCTAACAGCAGAAGAAAAAGGAAGAGACAATGAAGATTGATGCATAACTGTTTACATATATGATAATTCCCATCTAATGGCTTCCTATCTCTGGTCTCAAAAAATGGATGAGGCAAGCAAGGTAAGCTGATAGTAATAGGGAAAAGAATAATAGGGAAAAAAAAGAATAATAGATAATCTGAGGGTTAGATAAAAAATAAAGTCATGCTGAAGTATCAGTGCCAACTCTTCAGGGTTAAACTTTAGACTGCCAGTTGAGTGGCTGGTATTAATTTGAAATTTTTGTTTATGAAGCTAACGTGAAGCCAGCTTCCTTGTGTGAATTCTTCCAGCACAACACCTCTATAGTTGCGGGTAGAGATAAGATGGGCAATTAAGCTCAACCATCTGAGTTATTAGCAGATGCATTAACAAGAAGGGATGAAGAGACAGAATATCTGAGAGGATCTGTAAGAGTCTAAATTCAAAAAAGTGAAATGTGAAGTTTATTGAGAATATAAGAAATTAACAGACTTAATGATTTGGAAGTTATGATGAAGTTGAACGTTTTTTGTTCTATTTAGTCTTGTTGATTAACCTAGGGCCTCATACATGCTAACCACATACTCTATCAAAAGATAAACATTTTTAATAATGGGGAACTTAAATCAAGTGAGCTGCTAGGATAGGACAAACTTCAAGAATGGGAAGCTTGCAATGAGATGTGAAGGTCACATAGTTTCCGAAGATGAGTAGGTTTACGATGTGAGCAGCTGAGAAGGAAAGGAAAAAAATATCACTAAATATGAAGGAATAAAGAAATTGCAGGAGAAAGTAATTAATGGTCCTTTTACATTAGTACTGATATTATGGAGAATGATTATAAATGAGTGGTTTTTTACATTTGGCTTCTTATGACAAGCTTCAAGCAAGTATGCAGGTAAGGATAACTGAAGATCTAACCTCCCTTAAATCTTGCCCACAAATTGAGTTTATTTTCTCTGGGTAACAGTTGTAAATAAAAGTGGATTAAGATAAATTCAATACTCAAACTGACAACAGAGTGGGTAACTTAAGCATCTTCAAAGCAAAATCCACAGTTCCATAAAAATGTTGGGAAAAAAAAATCAATGATTTTGTGCAACTTGGTCAAGTAGAGTGCAGACTCTTTAATTGCAAGTGTGTGAAAATTATTTTACTCTTAGATTTAAAAATATTTATTGGGTTGGGGATGAAGGTACAAGGCCCTGAATTCAATCCCCAGTACCACCAAAAAAAAAAAAAAAAAAAAAATACACACACATACACTTATTGAATATTCAGTTTGATTTTGAACACTCTAAATTTGGACAAAAGTGATATAAACTAGACCGATCATTTTTAGGAACAATTATAAATATGGTTGAGTATGTTAAATCCATTTTCATAATTTTAAAGTTGTTTTTTGAAATAAAAAAATTTAAATTGCACTTCAGCTTTCACTTTGATTTAAAACAAAGAGTAATGGAATGGTAATAGATAATTTAGAATTTTTGGTTATTAGATTTATTTTTACTTTAATTAAGTACGTAAGTATGATCTTACCTTGTTTATCCAATACATTACAGCATCCTCAATATCATAGGGCAGATCTGTAGCTTGAAAAAAAGCTGAATACTGTTGAGCACATGCAATTACTTTTTCTACACTGACCATTTCTACAGTGTAAGCCATCATTAGGGTATCTATCATAGCCAAATGTGCACTCTGGAAATACAAAAGAACAAAGAGAAATTACTATTTATTTAAAGTATTAAAGTTTCCTAACAGCAGTAAAATAATTCCTATAGAAGACTAGCCTTAATAAGAAAGCATAAATCATACATGTTGAAGATAGCTAACTGGACAAAACCAATTTATTCTTTAAATACTAAGGATCTGTGTTAAGATACTCATTTCTAAGATGCTTCTTTTCCTATTTTTTATGTCACAATCATTTACTTTTACATCATTACAACTTACAAACTTTAGAATCACTTCATAGGTTTTCCTTTTCACACTGACATAGTAAAACTTTTTAAGAGTCTACTACTGAAGTGTGTCTCAAATTTACTCTTGTTTTCATTCTAATTGCCAGTTTCAATTCAGACATTTCTCACACCTAAATAAGGCAAAGATTAACTGATTTTCCTGTCTCCAACTTCTTCCTCATTTAATTCATCCAGCACAGGATTTCTAGTCTTTCCTTATTTTAAAAATAAACAAAATTGTTATCTAGTGATCAAAAAAATCCCAAATATATAAAATGTATATAAAATAGAAGTGTTCATTTCTTACAGTTCTACTTCCCCAGCAGTATCTTCAGTTTGGTATATTTTCTTATCAAAAGATTTTGTTACATCCATTAGATGTAATATTTACATCGTTTCCTATCTTCGACATCACAAACCCTGCTACAATGCTGTTCCTCCAAGCGTAATTCTTATTTGTGGGATCCAAGGGTAAACATATTATAAACTATGATTACCCACTAATCTTCTCTCTAGAAAGGTTTGACCAACTTTATCTCTCATCAAGAATGTACCAGTCTATTTTCCCAACATTGTATATTAATATTTTTATCTTTATCAATATAAAAGGTTTACATGGCCCACTCGTTTGACTTTGTGATTATTCAATTATTCCTGAGCATCTTTTTATGTAGTCAATAATCACTTGCATGTATTTCTTCTTTGAAAAAAAGTCTCATATCTTTTGCCTGTTCTTCCCTTTAGAATGTTCATGTTCTTTAACTGATTTGTATGAGCTCATCACATACTAGTTATACTATTTCTATGTTATTCAGGTAACACATGCTTTTTCCTAGCTTTTCTTCATAAAATCTGTCAATCTCAGCATTTTCCTTTACATCTTTGGAATTTATGCCATGTTTATAAAGGTCTTCCCCATCTTAAGAATATAGAAATATTACCCTTTTTTTTAATGTTAGTTTAAATCCATCTGGAATTTACTTTTGAAGATGTTACAAACTTAGAACATGGTACTTTTCTAAGAGAGACTGTTATCGTATCATTTTCACAGAAAGTCCACCTCAGTTTTTACATAATAAAGTTTAAACTCCTTAACAGAGGTAAAGTTCCTTCTTAGCTGTTTTACAGCTCTGTCTAGCCTTGTAACACGATCTGTATTTCTTTCAAAGTAGCCATACAAGACTTTCAAGTCTTGAGGATTTAGCTCAGTGGCACAGTGCCTGCCTGCCAAGTGTGAGGTCCTGAGTTCGATTTCCAATACCAAAAAAAAAAAAAAAAAAAAAAAAAAAGACTTATGAATCCACCTCCAGTTTTCAGGCACCTGTACCCTGACTTGTTCTTGTTACCCTCCCTACAATATAGATGAGCTCCTATCACTGGTTTCAATGTTGCTCTCATTATGAAGCTTTTTCTTTTTCCTTTCCATTCAAAATGACTCACTCTTCTTTAAAAAATCAGATGCTTATAGAATACTGATCATACTTGCATTAAAATCCAACTTATCTGAAGCAGTGTGGGTGCTGGTATGTTTAAACCGCTCCCATGAAAATACTAATGAGGAACCAGAGGTAAGAATCACTAAATACTCTCACCTGTGTACAGTTACGTGCAAACAACTCTATGTCACTGTGCAGCCAACAAGACTGGAAGGCAAGGTCATTATCTTAGTTATCTTCCTATTCTCCACATCTAACTGGGTACCTGGCAACTATCAGGAGCTGACAAAAGGAGAAGCAAGGAAGAAATATTAGCTTGTTGGCTACTATAAACTAAAAAGCTGGCTTTATGCTGGAGACTGAGGAAGTAGATTTTGACTATATTAGAAGGATGTGGGTACAGCTTCTCTAGAAAATTTAGCAGTACAGTGGTATCTCAGTACTTGTTATTAACTGGTCTTGGGAGATGCAAGGAGTATGAAAAATGATAAGTGCCAAATTGTTTTGGCTGGAAAGGGTAGCAAGTTGTGAGACAGTGGGTAGTTCTATTTTGCATGGTGAATACCAAATAAATGATTAGTACTGGTATAAAATTTTCCAGTCAAAATGCATACAGTACCAAATCTAATGAGTTTGAAAGCAGCTGAATACCAAGGTATGTCTGTATTTATAGGAAGGCAGATGCTTTCTCTGAAGCAGAGCTCTGCATATTGGCAATCATAAAACCCATGGTGATTCCCCCTACTTATGAAGTAATTTATGTGACAGCTGTTGTGCTAAGTATGTGTCTTATTAATATATTAGCTCTTCCATTTCAAATCTTTTTTGAAATAAGGCTGGAGAACATAATAAAACACACTGTTGGGCTGGGAATTTAGCTCAGCGGCATAAGCACCTGCCTTGCAAGTGCGCAGTCATGAGTTCGATCCCCTGTACCGGTTTAAAAAAAAAAAAGTGGGGAAAAAAAAAACCACACTCTCCATAATCCTCAGAATTCTCTGAAGGAAGTATCATTTGCTTTTTTAGCTGGCTGTAGTGGAGCATCACACCACATTCATAACCGCAGCTGTTTGGAAGGTTGAGGATTGGTTAAATCCAGCAGTTTGAGCTGGGTGTGGTGGTGCACTCCTGCAATCCCAGCATTTGGGAGACTGAGGCAGGAGGACTGTCTTGAGACCAGCTGAGCTCAAGGCTCTGAACTGCACACAAGACCCTGTCTCAAAAAGACAAAAAAGGGCTGGGGATTTAGCTCAGCAGCTCAGCACCTGCGTAGCGAGCATGAGGTTGTACCAAAAACCAAAACAAAACAAAAAAAGAAAAGCCCAGGAGTTTGAGGCCAGCATGGGGCAACACAGCGAGACCCAGACTCCTAAAGAAACAAAAAACAAAACAAAACTTAAAAAAAAAAAAAGTGTCCATTTCTATGCATGAAGCAACTGAAGCTTGGACAATTAAGTAGTTTGTCCAGATCTTTGCTCTTTATACTGCATCATGCAATCAGGAGATAAGTCATTTAGGTACAAAAGAAAAATACATTTTATAAATGATAAACAGAATATATGAGAAAAAAAATAAGCATCAATAATTATTTCAAATTAAAATCATATTTTCATACTTTACCTTCTCCATGAAGTTTTTTTATTTTAAAAAGCAAAACAGAAAAAAAGGATAAAAATAATACAGAATTTTTTTTAAAAAGAAATCAACACTAGTTAATATATTGCATATTGTTATCTTAGAAGTAGTTGTTTAGGTTACAAGATCTAGGCATAAAAACTGATCAAACAATCAAACAATAACAGCACAAACTGTTCTTTTTGATGAACTAACAGAGGTTGATAGTATAGTTATTTATCTTGCATACAAATACATACATACATTTATATATGTTTATCAACATACATACAATCTTTTCCTTTCTTTTCGCCTTTCCCCCACCTCAGTTGTTCTTTCCTTTTGAGCACTTTCTTTCCTTTTCATTGTTACAAAATCTATTGTACATTTTGGATCTTATTACTCTTTCAGTTTATTATTATTTTTACACTAGGGAGACAACATGATAGTTATAAATGTGAATTTGATTTATTTCACTTATGAGTATAGTCTCAAGGTGACTCTATTTAATAGCCCCAAGATTATCCTTCTTTATAGCTGAGTAATATTCCATTGTATAAAAATACATCTTTTTATCCATTCTGCGGTTGATGGGCATTTGGGCTGTTTCCAAGATTTAGCTATTACAAATTGTGTTGCTATAAATATGGGTGTACATATATTGCTGTGGCATGACATTTTCATCTTTTCTGGGAAAATACCCAGAAAGGGAATAGCTGGATTCAATGAGACTTCCAATCCTAGTTGGGTTTTTTGGGGTGTTTTTTTTTTTTTTTTTTTTGTACTAGGGATTAAACTCACAACCTCATGCTTGCCAGGCTTATGCTGCTGAGCTAAACTGATTCCCAGCTCCAATGTTAGTTTTTTGAGGAACTGCCACACTGACTTCCACAGTGGCCACACCAGTCTACACTCCCACCAACAGTGGATAAGCATTCCTTCTTCCCCACAGCCCCACCAACATTCGTTATTAATTGATTTCTTGACAGCAGTCATTTTTTCTGGAGTGAGATGGAATCTCAATGCCATGGAGTGGTTTTCAGACTGCTACTGCCCTATCTCCAGTCCTTCCTTCAGACTCAGAGTGGCACGTCCTCTCACTCAGGTCATTTATCTCTGTGTGCCTCTTCACTACACTCCATCTGGAGATAGCAGAGCCTGGCTTTTTCACACTGCTCCCAGAAAAGGTCTTATGGATGAAATTTCTCAGTAAAGTAGCACTTAACTGCATTAAAAAGCACAGTTCTTTTGGACAAAAATGTAGAATAACGTTTCAAGAGCCATAAAAAAACTCATATGCTACTAAGATTCCTCTTGGCAACTGGTACAAATATATGAAAGAGAGGAAAAAAGCTGTTGAATAAAAATGATCACAACAGTATTTTAACACAAATGGGAAACAGTATAAACATCCAATCACAATGAGTAATTTGTTCATCTATAACAGGTAAAATGTATACAATATGGAAGGAAAACATCATATTATAATAATTACATATATATATACACACACACACAAAGAAAGAGAAGGATGAATACACTTAAAAATTACTTTGTTATAGTATGCAAAAATACACACAAAACCACTATAGTATACTGTAGGAGATCAGACAGAAGATTAAGGCCTAAATGCCTCTTCTATGAGCACTACTGAGAGAGGCAGTGTGAGTGTGTGCTGACACTGCAGGGAAAATTAACACAACTGAGATGCGTTGTTTACTTGGATATGTGCCGTGGATGTGGGATGTAGGAGAAAGATGAATCCTGTTTTACTCCTCTGTGCCTGTGTCTGAGTGAATAAAGCCAAGGTGTGCAAGTCATTTGGGGCCTTTTGTTGAAGGGAAACAAGAGCTCCTCAGCCCCCACATTTTAACCTATTCTGTGTCTCTTTGTGTTTCATCTTTGACATTCTTTGGTCAGGGACAAGCCTGTAGGTTGGCCCCTTATGGTTTACTTAAAAAATGGAGATACGATAGTGAGCACTCAATACAATTACTAACACATTTTTAAAACAATGCTTATTTCACTGATTAAGTTCCTATATTAAAAAAATGTTCTGTTGTGCTCTAGTTATTTCTGATAGTCACTCACTTTAAGAACTCTCACATTTCTGTGTTTTTTAGCATTTTAACTTTAGAATGTGAGAGCAATAAACAGAAATTTATGTACAACAGTATGTATAGTCTGTGGCCAGTGGGTGGCCTGAGGCCAAGGGAGCCCTTGCTGTGGCTGCAAACTTGCTAGGCCCAGGCTTCTGACCAACAGTGAACTGCAGTGTTCTCTCAGAGCTAGGACATCTCAGGCTGCTGACGGGCCAAGGCTAAACCTGCCGGCCTAGGCAAAGCCCCTGCTAGGTTGTTGAGGACATGGCGACAGCAAGGCATGGCCAGAACGGTAGCCTCCCCCGTTCTACAGATGGCCATTATCTAGAGGGCCTGGGAATCTGGGTCTGCACATGAAAACTCAGCCACTTTAGGTCATCATAGAACTGTGCAGATCTGTGTCCTGCATGATTGTTCTGTCTTACTTAGAGGAGACCTCACCTTCTTCCCACAAAGATAGACAAAGACCTTACCCATCATGGAGGGCAAGTGGAGCCCAAGATGACAACGGTGGAGTGGATAGCAGGCCTTCCCTGCTCTTTGTTTTCCCAAAAAGAGAACCAGTATTTGCTTAATTATAAAGCCACTGCCCTTTGAGAGATTTACTGGTCATTTGCAGAAGTCTTGCATGTGTAATACGAAATGCTGCCCTCAACAACCCTTCCCCACAAATTTTTGTTGCATCTGGACATTCTAGATGTACATAAGTTGCCAACACATACTAGAATTAGCAAGTCACACATCTTGTAAATACTTGTTTAAAAAAAATCATAAAAAAAAAAGAAATGTCTTCTGAAAGTGACTTTTTGAAATGGAGTTCATTAGACCATCTCTAGAAGTGATACCAGGAGTGACACTTACCCATGTTTGTTCAGTGGGTTAGAGGACATGGAGCAGAAAATAGAAATACAAGAAAGTCCAGTACAAGATCAGTTGTATGTAGAAGACTATTTTCCTATTATAACCTGTGTTTTGTGTGCATTTTAATCCTCATTGCTATGTATACGGTTGACAGTGCCAAATACTTTTTTGAAATATCTAATCTTACTAGAGTCTCTCAGTGCCTGATACATGTTAAAAAGCAGAAGTAGTAAAATAATGCATTCAGTAAAAACTTTTTTGTTTGTACTTGAGGGAGGAATAGTAAACCTCCCCTCCTGTAGTACACATTATGTCTGATTCGGAGAAGGAAATGCAGAGTCCTTATAGTGAGGCAAGAATAACCTTTGTCCCCCTTGTCTGTACATTTTGTTTTACTTTGCTACGCATGTAGGATATGTAAAAGACAATGAATCATAATTTATCACATTATTCTTTCTAGATGTTAAATGGGTCACAGTGCATGTACAACAAAAGTAGATTTGATAAACTAACATTTATTTTGTGTAAAAATTTCTAAGAAAGTCTCTCTTCCGAAAACTTGAGCATTTTAGCTCACTGGCTTGGTGAATGAGGTAAGGTTTCTAGGCCAGAGTGCTCATG